>JAIWNF010000076.1:0-187158 GCA_025093555.1 Circinella umbellata
AGCGAAAGCTAGTTTTATGTAACGTGTGTCTTCGTCTTCTTTTAAACCATCGTTACTTTCTCCTTCTTGTTTTATAGATGGTTCATCAATAGGATTCCAAGATTCTACATTAGCGGCGATTTCTTCCAAAGCTAAACCTGCTGCCCAACGCGTATCCCATGCTTTACTGCGTAAATGAACAACAACCTACACATATATGTATATATAACTCAATTAACAACGGCAACAATAAAAACCAACAATAAAACAAATATCGTTCTATCTCTTTCAAAGTACTAAACATAATAGTTTTTTCCCCTTTTTTTCAAACAGACAAAAAAAAACCCCATACTCTTGATAATAAATTGTAAAGTTCACCAGGATGTTGTTTTTGGATCTCGCCCAACTGCTGTGCAGCAGTTCGTCGAACAGAAGCAGTCGAGCCAGTATCCAACAATAGTACCAAGCGATCAAGTCTATATATATTTTTTTTGGTTTATTTTATTTTATTATTATTATTTTTATACCAAAAGATGGGTATACATAATGTTTTTTGTTTAACAATAAGGAAGATAAACAGATGAAGTAATATATATCTAAATATTGACTTGGTTGATGACCTTATGGAATAAAGGTAAAGGGGAAAAACATGATGATGATGATATAGAGTATAATAGTATAGGTGTAACGCAAAAGGAAGTTTTTTTATATAAACTTATTACTTACCTAGTCGCCATATGAAATATATGTGTGGGTTATTTTTTTTTTTACTTGCTTGAAACTTGTTTGGGGGTGGAGATTGTTGGAGAGGGAGTGGGAGAGAGGGTTGTTGGTGGCTTTTTTTCACAGGCACATTGCGAATACGGGTGAAAGATGCAATATATACCTTTTTTTTCCTTGAGCAAAACTCTGGCGCCGATGATCGTCAAACTCCGCACCATTGATTTTAATTGGAGTTCTTTATTTATCAAAAAAAGTTACGTCATATAAAAATGAAGTCAGTGCACAGCATGAAATTTTTTCATGTTAACCAGAAACAAAAGATTTCACCCCAGTTATTTAATACATGAATGCCAGCACATCTTTACTGGCAGTTCTTTACTGGTAGTCTTAGTTTTCTTTTATAGCTACTTGTCCTTCATGTAATTCTTCCAGTATTTTTTCTTCCTCACTCGCTATTTCTTCTCGAACAAGCTCTTCTTGCATTTGTGCATGACTATGTTGGTTTTGATTAGCAGGACATCGAAGGTATAATGGTCTTGAGTTAGGATCGCCATTGCTATTAATATAAGCTGTAAATACTCGACCAATATTGTTTGCAGCGTTAAGATCCCTATCTATTACACGACCTTACATTTTTACCATGCTCGTTCACAATGTCGACACCATCGATATGGATATACATATGCCTATAACCAGCTATATTATTATTATTATTTTTAAAAAAAAGAGAAAGTATGATAATCTACCTTTTAAAATATCCATGATCATAGTAGCGTAGTGTTTCAAAAATCATCAAGTTGGAAACGATACAAACCAGCACGCACGCGATCAGGACATTGTGATGTACATGTTAATGGATTATTTTCTTCATTACAGCATGAAAGTATTTTTCTTCTCATTCTGCTATTTCCAGTAGTTCTTTTTATTTTTTATTTTCTATATTTCAAGAAGAAATAAAGTCAATTTCTTACTTGAATAAAAAGAAAGATAATCAATGATTTATCTTATCGATGATTTGTACATATCCACATATCTTTATCTGGCATATGGCGTTTTAATTTCATTTTTTGAAGACGAAAGATAAATAATTTACTGTACTTACCCATTTACGGTATTCCGTTTATGAAATATTCAACTGTATAAATGTGCCATCTTCTTCAGATCGACTGATAAATGTAGTCGTAAGATAGTGTTTTATATTAGACTAAGGTTGACATATCATATTTGGAAAATATCTATGATTCCATTTATATATTAGCACTCTTCTTTCAAAAATGTATAAAGTATTCTAATTGTGCTTATTTTTTATTTAATTATTTTTTGGTAATTCATCCAAATAACAATAATTTCCTTGTCTCGCGTTCTTCATAATCATTCCATTTACTACTATTAATTTTAAATTGGTTGATGCTGGTATAGTTCTTATATTTGATAGTATAACATTGGTTGTTGATTCAGGATTTATATTACGTATTGTCTCTTGTTTAGTATGAGATAAAAGGTAACAACATTCTCAAAATACAACAATAATTATTATCTTATGTTAACTATCATTTTTGAATTGTCACTATTGTTATCACCATTAAGAGAGTTCCGTTAATTCATATCCGTTAATTTTCACACCTTATTAACTTCACCAAAAATCAAGGAATGGTAAAATAAACATAAGAAATTTTCACATCCCCTTTTATTTCACTTCATAGCACCGAGCAACATTGAATCCTTAACGGATATAATAAAAAAACACTATTTATGTGATAAATATAATCATTGCAATTAAATTATTATATACAATATTTATCTGCTTGTTATTTTTCTCACATTAAGCCTTTGGACATCATACTAACGTTACGTGTCTTAGACAAATTAAACTCATTCATTTTTATTTTGTATTGTCAGTGATCAATTTGTTATGGTATATGGGTGGAGTCTTTTCTATCTTCTCAGACAGCATACCATACTGCTCAGCCGTCAAGAAGCTAATGTGTGATTTGGTTTACATTATTTGATACATATAGAGCAGAATATATATGATAGGTAGCGATTGGAGATAAAAGAAAATAAATATGTTTGCAGCTCTTGGGGCTATATATGGTTTTTTTTACAAAAAAAAACGGCCAAGGATGTGCTCAAATAAAAAAATTGAGCGTTTCAAAAACGCATAGGAAACAACGCACAAATTTAATATATTAGTTAATATTTAGATATTTTAAAAGATAATAGTGACTTGAAGTATTCAATATATGCACATTCTTGGAGAAAAAATTCATAGTATCCGTTAATTTTCACACCCCTTTATTTTCACAGAAAAAATGAAAAATGTCCCTATGAAATTAACGGGGACCTCTGTACTTGTCAACTATTACTATTACTATTACTATTACTACTACTATTACTACTACTATTATTATTATTATTGTTATTATTATTATTACGTAGTTATGGGACGGCAGGAGAATTGGAGATAGTGTATGGGATATTTTGTTGTAGTTATTCTTCTCCATTCATATCCTCTCACGCTAAATAAGTTCTTTACTTTTTAGGCTTTGAAAGAAAAGGGAATAGACAAATAAAAAAAAAGGATTTTAAATAAAAGAAAGACAGAAAGCTATTTATTAGTTCACACACTATAAATTGTAAGTTTAAAAACGTACTGGATTTCTGCAAAATTGTTATTTGTAAATTGAACTAGTTGCTTCTTCGCTTCCCGAATGGCATGTATGCAAAATTACGAAGAGTTGTGTATGTTGGATGTGATTATATGTTTGGAATATTATACTAATTTGGGGCCCTTTGTATCACTACTATTTGTAGTCTGGTACTACTATGTAGCTAGTTGCCTGTAAATAAGGATGAATTATGTACTACGACAAATATGTATTATGTTCAAAATATTATAATTCAAACATATAAGATATAAATTGTAAATTGTAATATTATATATACAGATACTTACTACTCAAGTAAAAGATACAGGTGTCTCTTTTCATTGAATACTTTCTCAATCCAAATAACACATTGCTATAAAACGTAAATCATCATACTATTTCTGTTACTCTTTTGGTGAAATACGTAGAAAGAAAATTAACCCAATGCTCCTCTACTTTTGAATGAGGTATAAATGCTATGAAATACGTAGAATAAAACGAGTAATACCATGTGCCGTCAACAAAGAATGTATGTAGTTAGGTGTAGAAATTTCTGGAACGAATGATCTTGTGTCTGTTGTATTATCAATGACGCATCATTGTAGAAATCTGGATGGACAACGCATTGAGCCATAAAATTGAAAACACTTTCATACTATCGTCAATTACTGTTATTAGAATATAAAAAAAGGGCTATGTATATAAAGATAGGATAGTAGAACGATACGAAAGGGATCAGCATGTCTCACTTCATTAGCGGTACGCAGAAAGACAACAGCTTATGAGCAAATAAAAATTAATCTTTTATAACATACTGGAGTATATGTATTGAATGTATAACTAATAACGAATCATTATGTTATTCTTTTAATTATAAATATAAATATCATGAAATATAAACGATAGTAGTATGAAGAGATTAACTTGAGGTATTTGTATTTTATATCTCGCTCATTTCCTGGAATGTCCGAATATTATCGCGGCGTGTGAAATTGAAGATGATGATGTACTTGTAGTAAACCCAACGATAGTTACTACTGTATACAAACCTTTCCTCGGAGAGCTATTTAATCTTCTTGATATTAATTACCTCAGTTAGATTAAACTTTCATTTTTAACATCTCATTTGATTGTGTCACCAATGTTATTTTTATTTATTGTAGTACGAGCACTTTTATACTTTTTAATCCCATTATGAACACAAACTTTTTTTAAAGTTGAGCCAACTATCATACCAATGAAAATGTATTTGATTAAATAAGAATCGGTCAATGAATTGTTAAAGATCTCGAAGTGGAAAAACTAGAGTCAAGAAAGTTGTTCCCGTGATAAGAAAAATGGCTTTTGCTGCGTATTTGTATTATGCAAAGCCATTGGTGCTACAATTAAGAAACTAGGCAGTACAAGAGAACTCAGCAAGTTCGAAGATGAAAAATATCTTTTTTTCTCAAAACTTTCTGGGCTGTAGTAGTTACAAAGTTGTTTTCGTTGTTGTTACGTAAGGGTAATAGTGAGCTATCGGAAAAATGAGTGGTATGATATATACAGCAGTTTGTATTATACGTGCTAATTGAGCAATAGCGTTTATGAAACTATGCGACATCATTCATTAAATTGCGATCTATTGAATACTAAAAAGAAGTCTTTAACGCTAAGCTACACAAGGTGGTGGTATCATTCAAAATAATGGTGTCATATTTTAGCCATCCCGATTGAATCGACTACTTTAAATATATGTTTACGTAGCACTATAATTGATTTTATCAGATATGAAGATGGAAAGCACTGAATAGATTCTTTGTGCTCCAAAACCAAACAAAATCACCGCATTTTATTGGAACAATTCATCTTCATGATTGTATCATTAAAATTATGCCATATTTCTGGGTCTTATAATAATAACCGTATATGATTAAAAAAAAGACGAAAGGAAAGACATAAACAACATTATACAAGAAAAGCTAGTAGCCCATTAGCGATTATTTTAATATTAAGGGTAAAACGCGAATTGCGGGGTTTTTTTAAAGGAGGGCAAAAGAAGAGGTTGCTTTTTGTTGACAGGAACAGTTTTTTTCAAATGGGGAACTTTCGTCCTACATGAACACTTGAACGAAACGAGTGAAAAAAGTACACAACTCAAATAATCATTCAACCCCTCCCCCCTTTTTTTTCTCCGTCCTGTTGTTTCCGATTGACACATCAATCATCACACAAAAAAAAAACTTGCGTTAGTTAATAATCATTCTCTTTGTCATAAGATACAATGTTGTTACTCTTATTTATTTACCACGTAAATATGTATCTTTCTTTTTTAATTCATTAAAAAGGGACCTTTTGTTGGGTAAAACCAAAAGAAAAAAAAATACTCTTTCTGGTACAAAGTTTGATCTCGTGTAAGATTGAATGAACTGGAACCAATCGTATTCTTTACCGTTTTACTATTAAAATCTCTGCTATGTTATAGGGCAAGCCTTTTTTACCATTTACCAATTATGTAAAATATAATAATCCGCTTCTCTTTTCGCTTTCCACCTGATCTTATTCATTTGCATTAGATTATTGCTAATTATTGTACAGGTAATAAATATTGCACAAAAAGTCCGCTCTTTTTTTCTTTAACTTTCTGGTTAGCACCGAAAACAGAAGTCATGATTTAGTTATTTATTTTTCTTGTCAGGACAAAGAAGGATTCATTATAATAAATTATATAATATATAAAAAAAAAGTTTTAATTGGACCAAGGTTATTTGTGGAAACAAAGCACAATTTATAAATATTTGTTGAGAAATGAACCAGCGACATATAATAAGGAGAGGTTGAAAAAGAACTTACGATCCACCATCATTTACACACATTACATCAAACAGACATATAAAACATATGGACCGGATAGTAAGACGTGATTTTGTATTGATAATTGGATATTAATTATCAAAGTGACACATTTATACTTATATAATATAAATCTTCAATATTTAGTAGCATACAAATAGTTTCATGTATATTGCTAACCTACTATGTTCTTCTCTCCTTTGTTTATTCTATGGTATTGAAATAAAAATACAAAAGGTGTTATTGTTTTTTTTATCATTATTACATATTTATTTATTGCCAGCATGGAAGAACAATAAAGAAGAATAAACAGTTGATTATTATTATCTCTATTGTTTGTTCATGGTGATGACAATGACATGTCATTTATCCTTTTTTGAATGTGACCTTGTTTTTTTTCTCTGCCATATACATTTCTTTCCATGGAAAGTTGAATATTACATATGGCCAACAAACTGTCCCGATGATCGTAAAGAGGTCATTAGCTAAAAGTTCAAATTGCGTGCTTTGGGTGACAAAATAAAAAAGATCACATTACTCTGATAAGTCTATTACTATTATTAACAGGTGCAAAAAGAAAGATCGGTGGCGAGCATTTATTCATTTAGTCATTTAGTTAGCCTGTTTGCTATTATTATTACATCTCATGTGCCAAACAAGTAAAAAGGAAAATACAATTTACTTAAAATGGTATAAATACATCTTTTAAAATAGTTAACAAAACCAATGATTACTTTTTTTTATGTACTCGTGATTATTATTATAATTTATTAGTTGTTATTATCCTGCTGCTGTCAAAACAACAACGTGCATTCCCATGATTGTTATCATAAGTAATACATTTCACCATAACAAAATATAATATTGACCTATGTCTAAACAAGCAATTGCTGCGCAAAAATGCATGTGTTTTTAGCACGTTGTATTATATAGTAATATGATTCACTTTTATATATTTAATGTGGTTTATAATAAATTGTTAAAGGGAGATGACTGTATTGTGAGAATATTTGGATATACATGAACAGTAAAGAGACTAATATATAATTGAAAATGCTTGATATGTACGTAATATGAAAAAAAATGTTATGTTTGATGGGAGGGTTTTAGAAAAAAAGAGAGATAAAAGAAAATTGGATATACAATGTGAGGAGAAATTGTTATTGTTCTTGATGAATATACATGAGAAGAAATAAGTATGCAGTTTATGAAAAAAGAATGATAGTGAAGAAAAAGTATAACAGAATGTTCTAATATAATATTATATCAAATTTACTGGTAATATGTATGCTTGTTGTTGATATGCTTGTATTGCTGTATTGTTGTTGTTCACCAGGAACTTTGAATAATCGGATAAAAAAAAAAGAGAAATACGCAACACGAAATGTTATGGGCGAAAACATAAGAATTAACGTCGAAGGTATGGACACGACACTTCATGAGCGAATTGCGATACGTCTACACCACATCTAGGACAAAAACTATAGTGGGTGGCTTGACAGGTAGGAGTTGATGGTGATTCAATTGTATTGTTATTATTCATAATTGAGGAAGTAACAGTGGTATTTGTAATGGAACACATTTCTTGACTAGTGCTTTTAAGTTGAAATAGTTTTTCTAAAATAAGTGTAGAGTAATCGAAAGAAAAGTAAGTATTTGAATTCCAAAGTCTAACCAGGTCTTTTTATAACCATTTGAAAGTTACACAAGGTAAAGAGCTTTTTGAACACGTTTTGAAAAGTGGGGGGGGAGGAGTTCCCTTGGCTTCAAAAATCGGGTTAGTGATAACCAGTTAAAGAGGGCCAAAAATTTTTTATTTCCCCCCTCCACAAACAAGTTCCGCTTCATCTTGTAATCCTTTGAACTTCATTCTCTTATCCTTACCCCCACTTTTTTTAGAGGAAAAGTTGCGGTATAAACAAAGGTACAGACTGCCAAGGACAAAAAGAATTTGACTGGCTGGCCAAGAATAATGCATTCTTTTTTAAAAAAAAAGAAAAAAAAAGAGCCACATGTGTGTGCTACATTATAACTTTTTCCGCGGGGTAACAGGAACGGACGACCGGGTCACCATCCGATGACTTATAATAAATATCCGTCTCTTTCTCTTTTTATTTCTCATCTTTTTTTTGGGGCTCGTCCCCCAAACCAAAAGAAGAAAGTTTTTTTTTTTTTTGCCACGCGAAAAAAAAAGGGTCCCCCAAAAAACAATAATACGGCATTTTAAAAAAAAGCATGCGCGAAGTTAAAAACTTCATTGCTTAGCAATAAATTCTTCCCTTTCAACAGTCGACAAAAAAAATATTAGTTTTGTGGTACTGGTCAAGGCTCAGCATCACTGGTATTATTAAGGTTATATATTTTTATATACATACAAAAGGAGAAACGGCTTCTCTGTCTCAACACAGCAGCGGACAGCAACCTGATTGTTCAGTTTTTCTGGCGTTTCGATATCACAAAAAAAATGTTTGGTATGATTATCCCAAACAAAAAAAAAGTCAGATAAAAAGGGTAGATGAAAAACGGATAATATATCCTACCGAAAGATATTGGTAGTTATATAGATTTATAAATGTGTGCCACGTTAAAAAAAGTAATCGACGGGAAACCTGGAGGTGGCTGTTTTGTTTCGTTGCCTCTTCCCTCATACAATGCAATACACATCTTTCTTGTTATAAATGAATGTGCCACATATGGATATTTAAATCAGACAACCCCTTCTCGCGTTATCTTATTCTAAATGGGGCTCTGTTAGAGCTATTTTCTGATTATCAAACAGGAATAGATTTGGCCGCTGATTTTTGATATTGGTTTCATCTAATAAAAAAGAAGATTATATAAATAAAATTATATTAATGGAGGAACAACATAGTAATATATAGAGAAGCATTTTGCTTACATCAGCCTCATTTTTCTCTTGATTAACCCAAATTAACGTTACCAATAAAGCATCACACAAGCATTCACATACACAAACGATCAAAAATCATGAGCTGTTTGTGATCGTTTAATTTTCCCTGATGTTACTAATCGATAACCTTTCAAAACATGGTTAGATTATGGGTAGAAAATGATGTTATTAATAGCAACAGCTACATGATTGCCGGCGGGAAGTTGATGAGTGATGAACGAGAGAGTTATTCTCATTTTACAATCGACGGGCGAAAGAAGTAATTTGTTTCGCATTAAAAACTAATAATGCACAAACTTTAAAAATGAACTGCCGATATAAAACATCATGTTTTTATCACGTGAGATCTTCTTTTTAATTCATTATCTATTTTATTATTTATTGATTGACATAATGTAACAAATTCTCTTTTTGTTCTAATTTGACTACTTATTTGTTACAGGATTCATATTAATATACGGGACCGTGAATATGTGTAATATATACACATGAGTTACCCAGATCAATAAGAAATGATTAGCCTGTTCAATAAATTGTAAATATGGTATAATGCTTGTTATACTACTAACTCATTATCACTGAGCTGTAATTTTTACTGTTTGGATCGTGGCCTGCTATTAACAAGTGTACATGCATACAAACAGTATTAAGCCCCCTCCCTTTATTGGTTTGTCAATAAATAATTGTATATATTATCATTGCGGCTGGCGTGATCGTAATAATCGTGTAATATGGATCTTGAACATTTTCGCTTTTGTTAGATTATACGAAAATGATTTACGTACATATGATTCTTTTTTGATCTTATACCGCAAAAGCAAAATAGCGATGTCTTATAACATCAAAAAATGATAAAGCAAGATGAAAATCATTTTTTGCTTCTTTTACTTACGTACTGCAAAAATTACTGATGAAACTGTTATGTATATCTTCTTGCTGATGGGACATTGTCAAACAACAAGTACCCGTTTTCCTACATATATTGTGTATTATTTATGATTCCAAAAAGAAAAAGCGAGCCAGGGGACCCTTTTATTTTTCTCATCTCGACATTTGCTGTGGTTTTTTATCGAAACACAATAATATAACCTTGTGAAATCCAAAAAGTGGGGTACTCATCACGACACATTACCTAGATCGATCATTCCGAAGGCTGAATAAATAATGAGGAAAAAAACTATTGCAATAATTAAAAACAACAACAATAATACAAAACAAATATACAATACTGGTATATATTAAAAAATAACTAAACAATGATGTTGGACATAAAACAACAACAAAATATTTGTACAAATATTATGGATTGCCCGTTAAACAAGAGGGAATACAGAAAAAAGAAAGCAATCAGCAAATGATATCAACCTTGTACCTAATAGTGGTTTTTCTTTTCACTCTATAATGTAGCTCAAAACGGTAACCCACTCATTACTAGCTTGGCACCGACAATAGCAATTAAAAAACAGTATAAAAAGAAGATGGCTTAGCATATTATATAAGTTATATTTATTTTCGTTTTCTCAGATGATGCTAATGTGTTTTTTTCTTTGCACTGCTCGATCAATACTCTTTTCGGTTGCACAACTTTGAAAAAGTCGAGTTTTCAAATAATACCGGTTGCCATAAGCCACATTAGAAAGAAAATAGTTTACATTATTTTATTAATATGCGACGACTTCATCGTTTAAGTTAGCCCTTTTGTCTTTAGTATACTAACTGTAAATGGATTACTATTACTGTTATGTTCACACGATATACTTTATTTTTTGTTTTTATTTGTCTCTCAATTCACATTTTTATTATTGTTGTACCATGTATGACAGCTATTGGACAAATTACTGTTCAATGCTATAATAATCCGATATTTATTTTCCATATTTTTTTTAATTTGTAGACTTGACATAGCCACTTTTTGCTTTCTTTCGTTATATCATCGAAATCGACAGTGAGCTTGAAATGTTTGACAAAAACAATGGTTTACTATATCTTTTTTTCATGGTAACATTGTATCAAAAAGAAAAAATAGGTAACAATGATACAAATAGCACTTGGACCTTTTGGAACTTATAATACACAGGAAAACGTTTTTACATTTTGGATTCTTATTACGTACATCGTAATATTCTATGTACCTACAACTAGTTCATAAGAATACATAATCTAAGTGGTTATACAACTTATGATTTTTATTACTGTAATGTAATCAAATGTATCGAATTTTTTCATATGATCACCAGGGGTGCCGTGTTTTTTCAGGTGAAATTTGGATTTTTTATGTGCCTAGCCACATATTTTTTATGTGATTTGCCACAAAACATTTTAAACTCAATCTCCGCTTGTATATTTGTATTATAAAAATGATTTTTTTATGTGATTTTTTTTATGTGATTTTTTTTTATGTGATTTTTTTTATGTGGTTTTTTTATGTGGTTTTTTTATGTGGTTTTTTTATGTGATCTGTTATTTTGGGATTTTTTGCATAAAAAAGCACTTAGTCGTTTTTTTATATATTTTTTTATTGTGTGTTTTTTGCATAAAAAGCACTTAGTCGTTTTTTTATATTTTTTTTTTATTGTGTGTTTTTTGCATAAAAAGCACTTAGTCGTTTTTTTATATTTTTTTTTATTGTGTGTTTTTTGCATAAAAAGCACTTAGTCGTTTTTTTATATATTTTTTTTTTATTTTGGGATTTTTTGCATAAAAAAGCATTTAGTCGTTTTTTTTACTGCTCACTAAGCATAATAATATCGCGATTAATAAATACTCAACGATAACATAGCCTTTTTATTGGTATTTCTAGTTATATGATGTGATAGACACATAATAACACACAGGGACGTATCTCTCCACATTTGGAATAAACATAAATATATAAACCAATATACTTATCTGTTTCATTGGCACTTTCTTGGCCTTCGTTAATCTATGTTATAAAAAAGAGAGATTGTGTGTTTATAAGAAAAGAATAAATGTATGTCTATATAAAAAAGGATAAATATAAGTCTAAGTAGATAATAAAATAAGAGGGATAATGTCTAGAAAAATATATAAAAAGTTTCGCAGGAATTTAAAATTTCAAACATCTAGGCCGATAGAAATCTAACCATGATGTAGTAAGGCCATGCTTTGTAACGAAATTCTCATGTCCAGGAAAAATATCGGGCCAAATAACTCGATTTATAGCTTCGTCTTTGATCACAATCGATTGGAAATGATTGCCATTCAAAAATAAAACTATTGGAGCAGAAGTGCCCATGTCTTTATCATTGCTATCACTGTGTGGACACTCAGAAAAGAGAGGCAAGAATGTTACCCCATTAAACGATTTATCTTTTATATTGGGATCATATGAAACCATATATAGAACGACAGGTCGGTTATATGCTTCTGCAAGTATCCTAGGACAGTCCAACGCATCAAACCAAAGCCTTGGACTTGCACTTCGACCTGTATGCGAAAGAATCGCCAGTCTATTTTCATATCCATCTTTTCTAAACATACGTTCATAATGTTCCTTGTGGTTCAAAAGAGTATGTTTCATTATCATCTTCACAATTTCATACTGGTCTTCGCTGCCGTAAAGAAGAACAGCACTAGCTCTCCAACCACAATGGCCATCTCCTTTAGGATTGGAGAGTCCTAACACATCTTCGGCATTCAATTGACAACCAATAAGGATATCTGAAGAAATAACATCAAGGCCTAAACGTCTAAACATCTGAGCGTTATCCATTTCCCTAATGGTTATAATTTAGAATAGTTAGCATCATTGTAAACTACATGTATCCTATCATTCACCATCCTTTTCTCACCTAGCAAAATTACTGCTATCATTCAACTTTCTCTTCTTCGACTCTTGTTTGGTCCTCTTCTTGTTTTCTTTAATACGTTCCGCATGTTTTTCTGCACGTCTTTTCCGTTCTTCTGCTGCGTTCGTCTTTGCTTTCTCCTCTTCTACCTTCTTTGCTTTCCTCTCTTCTACCTTCTTTGCTTTCCTCTCTTCTACTTTCTTTGATTTCGCATCTTCTTTCTTCTTTTCGTTCTCGTCTTCTATCTTCATCTTCTGTGTATCTTTACTTTTACTTTTATTATTTTCTTCTCCTTCATTGTCCATCTTCTTTTTTCTTCCACCATTACTCTTAAAGCCTGTATTAATTAGATCAATTTAATTATTAGCGCACAAACCATTTGATCTTATACAATTATGCACATATAACTGTGTGAGTATTCATATACTATAATAGATAATATACATTACCGTGATCCAGTAAAGTTTTTGTCGTGTCGGGAGCACGGCCATCATTGAAGAACCTCTTCACCTGACGTTGCTTTCTATTATAATAATATAAAAATAAATGGCTGACATGTATATAATATATATTGGCACTTGAACACTGCTAAATAACTATATACCCTGTTTTCTTTCGGTTGTAATCAACTCTACCACCAGCGTCAACAAACTCCAAATCCAATTCTGAGGAACGCAAATAAGAAAAAATCTGGTGTAATGTTTCTATGAGCGGTTTCTTTTTTTCAACGATACGGTAGAGGTCTCTATGGAGTGCTTCTACTCCATTCGATGTCCGGCAAGGATGGTTTTGTAGCTCATCCTTGAGCCATCCCTTCGATTTAAATATCATACCGGCAATTTCATCGCGGGTCCACCAATCAAGCCATTTTTTTGCGTTAGGATAATCTTTGTGGATCTGTTGAACAGCCCAGTTGTGTGATTTTTCTCCTGCAGCATTGTACATTTGATCGGTATAGTCGATGAAATCAACATCACAACCTGGTGGTACAATGGCATGGTTGCTGATAATTCGCTGGATGCTTTGTTTCGAATGATAATAACATCCTTTTAACAAAGTTTGCGGAGCAATGTTACTATTAGGGAATTTGTCTTCAAATGCCATGATAAAACCTTGGCGTTGTGCTTGAGAATAATCCATAACCTAAGATAAATTGTTCACAATTTAGTCTCTCACAACAGTATATAGTTAAAAAAATATCACATCCAATTAAACAGTATCCAATTTATAAACAAGTTGTCATTTTATTTATTGTAAAGATAAATTTGTCAAACTATAACTATATATCTTCGACATATCTAGTCTTTTCTATCTATCTACATCTGTAAAATAGCGACTGCTTTACATGATATGCTACTATTCTAATTCTTATATAATATATGCATATATGACAAGTTTTCCATAATATAAACACTGCCTCTCTATCATTCATGCACCAACACAACATCTAAATGTACCAACCGTGAAAAATAAAACATACCAGTCCAGAGAAATTCATGTCAATATCAACATCGGAAGATCCAAACAGAAAATCAAACGACGTGAAAAAAGACAAGAAGTACGCCTTGAAGTCATCCTTAGAAAGTCCATCAAGCACTCCTTGAAATACAACAGCAAACTTGTCTAACGCTTCAAAATAAATGTTAGTAGTACATAAATAATAATCTTTCGTGAAGCAGCTGTATGTGACATCAGTCAACATAGGATTTGTTTTGAAATCAGCATGATACATAATACCAGGAGCACCAAATGTAATGCACATTGGGCTAGGGACGATATTCGATGCCTTTATATAGCCAGGAAACTCTTTTTGCAACTCCTTAAATTCTGAATGAATTGTCTCAAATGATGCCTGTGTCGATGTCAATTGATCGTTTTTCATAAGGTAATTGCGTCGAAGTCTCTTGATAGTACCAATATTACGAAGATTCTTGTCGATGTTGCTAATTGGTCTGGAAGGCTTCTGCACACGGATAGCACTAGTACCAATCTTTAATGCATACGACTTCTCGCCTGGAAATTCCAACACACGTTCCTCTACTTTGTCCAACGTTTCCATGGTGAAATGTAACGGAATAAATTCACCATGAGTATGTGTACCCCGGTGTTTCATCTCACCTACCATTACACCATCTGTAATGATCAGTAATAGGGTTAGCAAACGTGCTTGCTTTCAGGCAAAACTATTCTCTTGCTCCATTCAACTAAGCATTAACATATCTAAGCTATATACATCACTCCAAAGTATGTATATCCCAATGATACTCCATTCTAATTTCAGTACCCAGAATTTTATATAGACATTACCTTTCAATTTTCCAATGTAAAACGTTATTCTACAGTCACAAGGTACATGTTTTAAAGTAGAAGTAATCATACAGCTAGTACAATGCTTCGTAACTTGTTCATTAATACGTTTGTTCGATGATTTTGGTCTGAACAAAGTATTGCAATTGGTACAGATGACAGCACCCAAACATCTTCTGTAAAAGGTATGAACCCCATGCTTTCCTTTGTCATCGCTGACTTGATGAAGCTGCCACCCAACAAATAAATCATATACGAGCTGATTACGTTCGTTATTCTCGCCTTCTTTGTAATGAAGGGGAATAGTATAGACTTGATCACCGTTTGGAAATTGTGGAAAAGACATTCTGTTGTGTATTAAAAAGAACAAATGCTATGATGAACAAAGTAGATATCCTATTATTTTTAGATATATTGTCACTGCAAAAGAATGACTGTTTTTCCTCTGTGCGGACTGTTTATTCTTTTCAAATTAAGCGGCGATTGAAAAGCATGAATCCTCAATTTCACCTGAAAAAACACGGCACCCGATCACCAGCACTCAGATATTAGATCGTATCTATATGTTTTCATGCAACAATCCTTCTGAGCAACTTGTAGTATTTTATTGCTGCCTGAGAAGCAATAGCATTATGAGAAGTAGAATCAGCTTCAATGTATCATGTAGTTTGTGACTAACCAAAAAAATATTTTGGAGCAGACATATAATAAGAAAAAAGCGAGTTTAACAAATTGTACATCTTCTCCTATGTTTTAATGGTTTGGGTACCAAAGCAGAGTGATCAAACTTGCTAAAAGCTCGTCTACCCAAATCCTAGTATGTTTAAAAAGAGACAATGAAAAATAATTCCCTCGCTGCTACAATTATGAGTATTATTATACATAGAGGTCTTATTAATAGTTGCTACTGCGTTTAGTACATAGAGCTGTATTTAGTGTAGTAGATTATTCGATACGTACGTACCTATATGTGATTTTACTTCTTTTTTTTTTAAAAAAAGAATGATAATAATAATAATATTACTAGATTGCTGCTAAGAATAAACTAAAATCGAAGTAAAATAATCGCCCTCTTTCTTTCTCACAGTTCCCTGATAAAAATAAAAATAGAATAGCATTATCTATTGAACAAACTGATTGTTATTACTAATATTAAGATATATATGAAATGTACACAGTCTGTTTTGATGTCTTAAATTATTATAAATATCTTCTTAATTTCAATACGTTACTGCTCAACTTCTTTTGTTTTTACATGATATTATTAAAATTATTTTGTAAAAGGTTTTATTACTATTTATATACCAAATGTTTAAACATTGCTTTACCATTATGTTCTTTGAGCTATATCAATATATGTGCTTTTTTTTTGGATAGAAAAAGCCAGACCTAATATAATGTTTTATATACTGAATATGCTGAATGTAGTACCTGATATTGTAAAATTTCAACCGCCAATATCATTTTTTGGCATATACTCAAAGTAGCAAAGAAGATATCAAATAGTGAATTTTCCATCCTTTCCAAGATAACAATAAACAAAATAAAATTCTATGTGAGAGTATAATATCATTACATTATAAGCAAACACTTTTATTTTATTTTGATTGAAACAATCTTTTTATTTCAGAGCTTGAAAGAAGTTTGCGTATGATTTTACTTGAAAACTTTTTTTTTGCATATATGACAACCTGAAACAAGATGTACGTGGTAGTAATAAAAAACAAAAGTATGGCAATACTAGATTAGTTAATTCACTTTTGATATAAATGTTCGAGAAATTGTAGTTTTTGTATACAACACTGGTATATTAATAAAATCCAGAATTGAAATATAATATATTGGTCATGCTATGTGAAAAAGTAATAATTATTTCCCATGGAATTAATGCTTATGTATGGCAATACCAGATTTTTTTTTTCGTTGCCTTGTCGGTGTTTTCTTTTACCGGCACCAAAAGTGGTTTTCATAATCTGGGAACGTTTTTAATTTTAGTTATTTTTGACTTTTTATTGTAACTTATATTTTATCATATCAACTGTTAATTTTACCAAGTTCCGACTTTTTAAAAGATGGTACTGTTAAGGATTGATGTAGGGAATAGTTTATGAACTGTAGCATGTCGATAGTATCACAGATTCGATGGGAATTTAACCTTAATATTATACTATTGATTTAATGAAACAATAACAGTAATAAAGGATCTAATCTATAAAATATTTCGCTTTGTCGAGTTATAACAAAAGCAGTTGTCAAAAATTGTATTATTTGCAGTCCAAAAAGAAGAATAAAAAATAATTTGTCTATCTTCGTTCTCGGGAAAACCATCACGCTTTACATAGTGCTTTGATTTTTTTTAGAATAAAGTTAATCCCCTTCTACACTAGTAAAATGTTATATCCTGGGAAATTAAAATATATAATTAACTGATTGTTGTGTAGAGACCAAAGTAATGTATTATCAAAATCTATATAAGAAATAAATAGCAATTATGTAACACGGAATCTTTCTTTTTTCTTTTGTTTTTATTCCATCGCTTTTTCCTTTTGTTTCTTTTTTGATATTTTTTCTTTTTTGTTTTCTTCTGTTACAAAATTCTGGCATTATTTTTATATTAATTACACAAAATGAGTGACATGTATTCAAAACAATATTCATTTACCAATATTGCTGAATTAATGCTTAGCAACCCAATGGGTCGCCCAGAACAACATCCATTATATGTTGATGCTCTCACAGGTGAATCGATTACATTATTTCGTTTTCGTCAGCTTGTGGGTCTTCTACACGCCGGATTGAAGCGATTCGGTTTGAAACAAGGTGATTCCATTTGCTTTTACTCTCCCAATAACGTAAAGTATAACACACATAATATAAAAAACACAAGAGATCTATATATGCTAAACGTTTTTTGTTTTCATTTTTGGATGGGGTAAATCAAAATTTAGATATATATGGGTCCTTTTTATGCAGGTGTAATGTCAGCAGGTCAGATTTCTTTTTATTTTCTTTATTCGGATCCTTGCATTATATATCTTGTTATTCTGGAGACAATGCTTATCAAAAAGTGTACCTTTAACTACATTTTTCTTAAAAGGCATGGCAATCAGTCCAGCAAACACTGCTTATGTTTTAGAAGAATTTGAACATCAATTACAAATTTCCGAAGCTAAAATGCTTATTGCTCATCCGAACAATCTGGAAACTGCCCTCAAAGCAGCAGATAATGTTGGATTACCACGAAGTAGCATTTTTTCGATTATTCCTGATTCACAAAATAGAGTTCCTTTATGGTCCGATGTTCTTATCGATTATAATGAACCACCACTTCCACCTGTCAAAATGACTCATGAAGAAAGTGTAAACACTGTTGCCTACTTATGTTTCTCTTCTGGTACAACTGGTAAGAGCAAGGGTGTTATGACAAGGTAAAAATTAATAGAAATAACTCGCTTTTTTTCAAACTGTCGCGATAAAGTTACCAACAGAAAGAGAAAAATATTCACATGAAATTCATTATGGCAACTAACTTTTTTATAGTCATTATAATTGTATTGCTATGGTGATGGAGACTCATAATTACTCGGGTATTTTTAACGATCCATCTGTTCAAAAAATCGTTCTTGCCGTTATTCCGTACGTATATATTGATAGATATATAAAACAACGATAGACATATTCTTCTAAATCGGAAATCTTGGTATTTGCTTCTTTTTTACTATTAGACTGTTCCATTTCAGTGGCATTCATCGTGTATTCAATATGGGAATTCCCCAAGGGAATACTCACATTCTTATGGAAAAGTATACTGTATCTCAAATGTGTGAAGCAATTCAACGTTTCAAAGTGACCGACTTCCCAACTGGTAAAGTAAAACTTGTAACGCATATATATATCTATAAGGCCTCACTTTAACTTTGCTCAACTTGTTTTGTTTTTGTTTTGTATACGTAGCACCACCCATTATTATTCATTTAGTGAACAATCCTATTGTTGATAAATATGATTTGTCAAGTTTAAGAGCATTAACGGTTGGTTCCGCTCCCATTGCAACCGACATCATGATTCGCTTCCAAAAGAAATATAAGCATACAGTGTTATTTAATAGTTATGGTATACCATCGTTCCTATTGTGTATATATATTTTCTTTTTTTTATTCTACGTACTATTTATAATACTTATTGTGTTACTTTTGTTTCTGCTTTTTAAACAGGCATGACAGAAGCAAGTCCAGTTATTACTTATAATAAGCCAGAATGGGCTATTCCAGGCTCTATTGGTCGTATGATACCTGCAATGAGATCTAAGCTTGTTGATTTGGATGGAAATGAGGGTAAGAAATTAATAGTAAAAAAAGTTTACATATACAAATATATTGGGACAGACGGGGACGATACCATTCAGGGGGGGAGGGAATGAACACAAGATCAAACAAGACTCATCGTTACACTATATTCATAAATGTAACTAAAGTTACGGAAGTCAACAAACCTGGTGAATTATGGGTTCAAGGACCCAATATCATGCTTGGATATAAGGGGAATCCAGAAGCAACTGCAGGAGCTATCACTAAGGATAATTGGCTTTTGACAGGCGACGTAGTCACCAAGGATGAAAATGGCAATCTTTATATTGTTGATCGTATTAAGGAATTAATCAAGTATAAAGGTTTTCAGGTTGGTCAAATTAATATAATTAACCAACTATAATCTCTTTCTTGTTTATTTATCTTACTTTTTATGTTTAATTTTTTATATAGGTTGCGCCTGTTGAGTTAGAATCTGTTTTATTACAATGTTCTTATGTTGCTGATGCAGGCGTTGTTGGCATTTATGACGATGTACAAGGCACAGAAATTCCATTGGCTTATGTTGTTTTACGCCAAGAATATCAATCGCACGCCGATACTGTATGTCCAAAAATTCAAGCTTGGGTAAACGAACGTGTGGCAAATCATAAACGACTTCGTGGTGGTGTACGAGCCATTGACGCTATCCCTAAAAATCCATCAGGAAAGATTTTACGTCGTAAAATGAAAGAGATTTATAAGTACCAGGAACAACAAGCTTCACCTGGTGTTAAGCACATTTCCAAACTTTAGAAGAAAATAATATGTATTTTTCCTGTTATCCATATGTAGATGTAATTATACAGTAGACTCATTAAAAAATAATTGTTCTACACATACCATATTTTGTTGTTGGAGGATCATGTCAATATACACATACTAGAATTTATGAGAGGTCATGTGCTTTCATTACAGAAACATATATAATATTAACAATTTTAGATTATATAAGCTTTGATATAATGATTAATTTAGTATGAATTCATATAAACACTATCATAGAGTTGTCATAGTGAATCTAGCACCTTTCGTTGTTAGTTACAAAATAGTTGTAAATGTCAAGTATTGAGTTTTGCATATAAAAAACACCATCAGGCAACCCCGACTTTTTGACAAAAATTAATTGTTTTTTTGTCCTCTTTTCTACATTTGTTTTCTTCACATGGCAGCAACAGCAGCACGGTGAGAATTCCAACAAAAAAATCTCATAATATAATAAGCTTCTAATTCAATTGTGTAAAAGACATAATTAACAATATTTGTTTTCAAACAAACAGAATGTCTATTATCATTACCAATCCAATAAGATATACTGTACCTTCTGATTCAGAGGATTCTGATATTGAAGAAGATTCACAACCGAAATTTCTTCAACAGTACGTTTATTTTTTTTATCAACAATCATACAAAAAAGCAACATTTGCAGCATATACTTACTCACACATGCGCGTACTTTTATTATAGAAATCCGAATTATGTAAAACAGCCAGTAGTACAATTTTTAGGTGAACCAGGCGATGTTTTACAAAGTTTAAAATATAAATTAATGAATGAATCTAAAAAGGTTGTTATAGATTGACAAGAACAATAACAAGAGATACGTCTTTTTGGATAGGAAAAGGGGAGGGGATTAATGATAACGGGTTTTTGGTTAATAATAGTAATAACAATAGTGTTTTGATTTTTATCCTTATAGCGTGCTCATCAAGATCGATCCAGTAGTAAGCACCTACAAGAACACAAAGATAAGATAGAAGCAATTAAGCAAAAAATACTCGATCTACAAAAACAACATACAGAAGAAAGCTTAGCTAAGATTCATAGTAGTTTATCTCAATTGGAAATAAAATAGTAAGTTATATGTTTATTCATTTGTTTGCCTCGATAGAAAAAGAAATATCATGCTCAACTTTATATTTGTAGTAATGGAGAAGAAAAGGATCTTGATGCTGAATATTCTAAATATTTAGAAGAAAGTCGAAAGGTAGATGGTTTTTTTCAATCGAGTGAAGGAATCCATTTAAAGGAAATGTGTTGCCTTAAGGATATTCAAACACTAACTCAATATACAATAATGTGTACAATAATAATAATATAGCGAGTACAAAAAGCAATCAGTATAGATAAAGAAAAAATGGAAAAAGAAAAGGCTCAAAAGGAAGCAGAAGTCAAAGCACAAAAAGCAAAAGCACAAAAAGAACTGGAAGATAAACAAAAAGTTGAAAATGCTGCTAAAGAAAAAAAAGAATTAGAAGAAAAAGCTCGATTACAAGTAAGTTTTGTTAGATACACAATTTCCTTATATTATTGAATGGACTCTAGTAAAAGTAACTTTTTTTTATATATATATTCAATTTTTTATTATTTTTTAAGGAACAATCTACATCAGCTTCTATCTCTGGTCTCAAGTTACATGAAGAATATATGAAAAAGTTAGAAGTATGTTAAACCAAGAAAAGAAAGAAAGCCGTTGTCATGTATCTATTAACTAAGGTGTTTATTTAATAACTTAGTATTATAAACAACATTACAAACCAAAACTTCAAGATCCTAAATTTCGGTCAACTGTATTTAAAGAACGTATGCCTATAAAACGATTCTTGAAACAATTACAATTTAAACGTGAAGTTGTAGATCAAAGGGTAAATATATCTATTTTTATCTTCATTCTCTTTATGTGATTGAACTTACAAAATTATTTACCGACTTGATATGATAGTTTGTTGCAATTCGAGATCGAATACTTGCAGTTAAACAACAATCCGAAGAAGCATATCATATCTTATTAAATTGTACAGCCAAAGATTTTCTGGTAAGTACTATAAGCATCTTATTAACTATATCTTCTACTGTAAAACTATGAATACAATTTTCATTAACAAATTATAAATATATATTTATAGAAACAAGCCAGATCCGAAATATCGTCCATCTCATGGGGCGCCTACTTTTACGGAAGATTCGCAATGATGTTAGGTTCTGCTATACCTGAATTCATGGAATACTTACTCGCTCGATTATATAAACGATGTCCCTACATGATACCTAATTATTACGACGAATCGGGCCTTTCTTTGGATGAAGTCAAGAAACGTCAACGATACGAATTTGTGGACGATGAAAAAAAAGATTTCCAGACGGTCGATATGCATTATAACTATCAATACGCTTATATTATGTTTTTTGCTGCCTTGGTTCAGATGACACCTCAATTACCTTCAGACCCACAAAATCCGCACGGTATTCAATATGGATGGTTATGGCTTGCCCGTATTTGTAATGTTCCCCCACGACCTATTACACCTGGCCTTGTTTATAGTTTTCTACAAATCGCTGGACGTCCTTTATTACAAAGTTATCCAAGACAAGCATTGAAAGTGTTTCAGTTGATTCGAAATGATATGCTTCCCGTGACACCCAAATCACGAGAAAATGCGAGCCCATTGAATGAATTGGCTAGATTCTTGGATGACTTCTTTAGAACGGGTGAAATGAGTAAAATGCCTGAAAAAGCTGAAGCCAAAGCATAAATAATAATAATAAATCGCACTCATTTTTTTACATATTTATATATACATATATATATTCCTTCAAATTAATTAATTATTTTTCATATAGCTTGTATCTATTCTCGTTTTTTTCCAAATTCAAAAGAAAAACCTTAATCATAATTCTACGAAATTGGAACACACACACACACACACACACGACATGCAAAGAATCCATGTTTTTATATAAAAAATCATTTACTTTTGTTCATCCTTTTCCCTTTTCATTTTATTAATTTGATGAATAATATCCATTGTAATTAAGTCTTGTTAACAAAGATCGAAGGTCTTCGTCATGATATGATGCTAAAACGTCTAAAAATTCATGCACTTGTGTTTCAAACTGTTTCTCCATATCCTTATGTTTAGTACGTATCCTCTTAAGTTTTTCTAAATCTCGGTGAGACGATGAGGATCCAAATGCATACAAATTATCCTAAAATTTTTGTTATTATAATCATTTTGAGCTCTTTCTTAGTAAACGATAATAAAAAGCTATTTTTTGGCATCACTTCCACTTACCAGGACAGATTTATAGGTGAGAATAACTTCGAATAATGAATCAAGACGCACAGAAAGTGCTTGATTCTTTGCACCACTCAGAAAACCTTTTTCTGTTATTTCAGACAAATATTGTGAATGTGCTTCAATAATGGAGTCCAAATCAATGCACTTATTATTAATATAATCATCCAATTTTTCCCAGGAGCATTCCAGTACCTTTTTTTTAACAGATTATTAGTTACTATCTATTATTGTTTTTTACGAAATAACAAGAAAAGCAAAAAAAAAAAAAACTTACTTCGAAAAGATAATAATGTTGTAATTGATAGATAAAATGAACCATATGACTGATACATAATTGAGCTTGATGTAAATCTTGTGCCATTTCCGGGGTGGAGGCAAAGTCTCGGGATGCCATACTCCACCGTCGCCAAGATGCTGTGAGGGTATACTCGACACGTTTTAATTGCCATAAAAAGTTAAACATGCGAAGATATTGGTGCATTGCTGATGGGCTGAACACAGTGTTAATAGGCGAATCTAAATGATAATCGAGTGTAAATACATCCCAACCAAGATCATTTGCAGAAACCTACTTGTATAATCTTAGTTATTTGTTTTCTTACTAACTAATGATATATATATATATATATATATATGTTACTCAATTTACCTCCAAAAGTCTCACATCCAGTCGGTTCAAAATCTCAGGATCATCATATTGTGCATTTGAGGCACGAATAGCTGTTTCTAACACACCAGTCAAGTTGTGTCGGAAAAGCGTGTTGGCAGGGCGATTCAAACCAGGTCTATATTTTTTATTCATATCAAGAAAAAATACTATTAATCAAGTTTCCTATTTAAAAGATCTGTTAATTAATAAATAAGTAACTAAGTAATATTTACCCTAGAGTTCCCATTAAATATTGAATGAAATCACCTTGACCTAATAATAAATATCGTTTCAAAGCTCGTAAATGATCCATTAATTTATACTTGTGTTTAAGCAAATCAATCAGCTGATTGCTTGTTTCCCGATAAGTCAAATCAATCAGTCGTTCAACTGCTAAAATATCTCCATATTTAAATGTTGGTACATCTATATGTAAATCGGTCGAGTAGTGACCAGAAAGTTAGCATCGATATATATAGGTAGAACAACAAAAATTTCCATGGTTATTAAAACTTACGTGATGTGTTAAATGAATTAGGGTCTTTAACAACAAATGCATCGTCTTGACAACTATAACGAATAAAATTCAACGATTTCCCAATCAAGAAAATCTAACCTCTCAATAATTTAACATGTATATCTAAACAAACAACAATTATTGTTATCTCTTCCTCTTTTGTATACCTTCTGTGCTAATTCACTTGAAATAAAACTTGGAATCATATTTTCACGAATTGTATATTTCCTTTGCCATAACTCTTCTTCAGATACACTTGGATCACAAGCAACGAAAAATTCTTGATACGGATCATCTAATTCACCTTCGTAAATCCACCGTTGCAGCATTTCATAAAAAGGTTTGGAAACCTAATGTGAATGAATACAAAAAGTGTTAAAATAAAGTAGTTTTTCTTGATTCAATCCCCCACATTATGTTTTGTATTACCTCTTCCAACATAGCCCTGATATATTTTTGAATAAATGGATCTCCATGTTTGGTATAATTATGCATTGTAGATACCAATGCTCCGCCCTTTTGATCTATTATTCATTATTTAGAAAATTATCTTAACACCTACTACGCGTTTAAAGATTAAAATAGATATATATATTACCTTTACAGACATCTACTAAAACACTCATCAAACGGAGTCGTTGAGAACTTTCACGAGTCCATAATAGAAGTCGCCTGAGCGTTAATGTATGTTCATTGGGTACAGAAAAGGTACCAGAAGTTTGTTTTTCGATTTGTGCTTCAAGTACTGCAATTAGTTTATAGTAGTCTGTCAATTCATGTTGAAGAGCAAAGCAAAAAGCCTACGCATATACATAACAAGTCAATAACAGCCAAGAAATTTATTTATATATTTGTAACCTTTTTTGTTTGTTCATTGATATTATACCTGTGCAACAAGTCCCGCAGATGGATCATTACATCGTGGTCTGATAAATGTCTGTATTCGTCTATAAAGCCATCCAATTTCAGTGAGTCTATACACTAAATCCTTAGTTGGCTGTGGAACGTTCACTTGACTATCCATAGCATATTCTCCAGTATTTGTGTCAAATTTAATATATTGACCATCAATTCCCTGAAAAATAAATATGAGATCTCGTAGTAGGGCTGATTCAGGAACAACTAAAGTAGAGAAATTATAAAAGTTATTTTGTTGACATATTCCAACAACAAAAATAAAATATAATAATGATCCATCCATTACCTGGTTCATATCCACTATTTGATATTGAATTTTGATATGCTTCTCGTGCCTTTTCAAGTTGTGTAGCTGGTGGTAACATTCGATCGTTTTCTGAATCATAATCATCCGCTAAACGTCGTCGAGTATTACGTGAGGTAGTTGTTGAGTCATGTTGCATATCATACGGTCGTGAATTAGTTGGCTGAAGTTGCGGTGATACATTGGATAGTCCTAATGGAGAGCCACCACTGGTAGGCTACATTCATATGAAAATGTCAATATATAATAATAGCAACAGATATCAAATATCAAAACAATTTTTTTTTTACCGATAATGATGGAGCTGAGGATGGATCATCGACTTCACTAACAAGCGATAATAAGTAGAGAATGGCCCACTTATTACGAAGTACAGGCTAAATTAAGAGCGATTTTTAGTAACGATAAAGTTTTATCAGATGTTTTTTTTTGGCTTTTCTTTTGAGAAAACATACCTGTGAAGTAAGTTTATTATACAGGTGTCCAAATCTTGAAGCTTTACTTGTATCTTGTGGATCTCGGATTACTATATAAAGAATGGTAGTATACATATTTTCTATGAGTATGTGAATGACAATAAGAACATTTCTCTTCTTTCTTTTTTTATTACATTTTCGACGAATTATATTTGCGACGTTATTTTCGTCTTCGAGTATTAAAGGCGTAGGTTGACTAAAATAAGAAAAAAAAAAGGGGTGTTAACCATGTTACTATCGTTTTCTTTGTGTCGGGAACAGTTACTGGGAAAAAAACAATATACCTTGCTAATATTCGTACACATTTCTCATAAACGACATCGTAATGAACTTGATCTTGAACATCGTCAGGATCGGGTTGGATGAATCGTTGTACAAGCTTTTGAAGAGTTTTTGCTGTATGTCGATCAAGTGTTGAGGTGCTACTACTGCTGCTATTACTATTATTGTTGTTATTATTGGTGTTGTTAAGGTTGTGTGAAAGACTATGATAAGAAGAAGCAGTAGAAAGCCGTGGAGTTCGAGAGGATTCCCCAAGTGAATATTGATGTGATTGTTGTTGGTTTCTATTTTCTTGTAGAAATGCGCGTAAAGAATCAGGTATGCTCATATTATGCTTATTGCGTTATTAAATAAGGAAGGAAGCTATCGCAAATAAAAAAAGGGAAAAAAATGTTTAAAACGCGATTTCTGATACATACGCGTGAATAAATTAATTTTGCTGAGTTTAGTTGCCTGGATACAGCTTCGAATTTGTATAAGCTATAAGGCACTGGAACAAGAGAAACAATAAGTGTTCTGATTTGCTTATCCAACTTATGATATTATTTGTCGTATTTGATTATGTACCTCAGTGACCAGTTCCTATATGTTCCCATTATGAAGCAAGGGAAAGAGGATTTTAAAAATTATGTGAACAAACTTTCATATGTTCGTAAATTACTGGGGAGTACCTCACCCAATTGTACGTATCAATTTAGTGAATTCAAGAAACCCAGCATCTTTGAAAATTTATATTAGATGCTATTATGATTATATAAAATTAATGATTCACGTCGGTACAAATTTGATATGTAGTGAGAGGTTAGCTGTTGTAGCACCAGATAATGATAATGTTCTATCTTCAATCCTTCAATGTGGATATTCTAATTCAAATAGACCAATATCCACGTAAAGGTGACACCAACCTTAAAGCGTAACAATCCTATTAAAATACTTATACCTATATAAAATTCCGAGAAGAAACAATTAAATGATTTATCAGTCGTCATGGTTCTATGCTTCACAATGATTTTTTTTAAAGAAAAGAAAAGCGAGAAACCATGATATTGGTAGCTTTTTTTTATGCGAAAACATGATAGTTTCAGTTAGTATCCTTGGCGGGGTTTCAGAATAAACACGCTTTGCATAACAAACTCTTCTCGCGACACAGACGCCAACATCATACTTGTCCTTCGTCCCATTCTTAAATCCCCCAACTAGCTTAACTCGGCAAATTTATGATTTTTTTTCTCGTATTGAGAGTAACAGAATTTCTTTTTTATACAGGATGCAAAATATATCGACTAATGTAAACAGGTGAGATAGAGAGAGAAGAGAGAAAAAAACTAATTCGAAGTAAAGAAAAAACAGTGGAGTCCATAATGAAAGTTTTTGTGGGTAATAATGTGAGTATGTGTATGAGAGGTTAAGTGGAAGGTAAGAAGGAAGCTTAAGCATCGTAAGTAGTAGCAACAACGTTACCACCACGGCCAGTCCAGTTGGTGTGGACCCACTTGCCAGGAGCATCCAAAAGTTCATAAGTGTGAGCACCAAAGTAGTCACGTTGAGCTTGAAGCAAGTTAGCGGGCAACTTTTCATGGCGGAGACCATCATAGAAGTTCAAAGCAGTGGACAAAGCTGGGGTTGGGATACCCAAAATAACAGCTTGTGCAATAACGTTTCTCCAAGCATCTTGAGCCTTAGCAGTAGCTTCTTGGAAGAAAGAGTCAAACAACAAGTTTTCAAGTTCAGGGTTCTTGGTGTAAGCATCCTTGATCTTGCCCAAGAAAGCGGAACGAATGATACAACCACCACGCCACATTAAGGCAATACCAGCATTGTTTAAGTCCCAGTTGTTGTCCTTGGCAGCTTGACGCATCAACATGAAGCCTTGAGCATACGAAACGATCTTAGCAGCATAAAGGGCTTGACCCAATTGAGCAATGAACTCCTTCTTGTCACCAGTATACTTCTTATCCTTAGGACCAGCAAGAATTTGAGAAGCACGGATACGTTCATCCTTCAAAGAAGACAAACAACGGGAGTAGACGGCTTCACCAATCAAAGTAACGGGGATACCACGGTCCAAAGAATCAATAGCAGTCCACTTACCGGTACCCTTTTGACCAGCAGTATCACGGATCTTTTCAACCAATGCAGTACCATCAGTATCCTTGAACTTAAGAATATCACGGGTAATTTCAATCAAGAAAGAGTCCAATTCACCGCTGTTCCATTCAGTAAAGACTTCAGCCATTTCATCGTGGGTAAGATCAAGACCTTCCTTCATGATTTGATAGACTTCACAGATCAATTGCATATCTCCATATTCTAATGTTCGATAAAATGAATAGTTCAAATTAATATTAATTATTCTTTTCCTCCTCTTTTTTAAAAAGAAAATCTCTGAATTGAACCATAAATATATAACTATATCCGTGACTACATACCAATACCATTGTGAACCATCTTAACATAGTGACCAGCACCAGTACCACCAACCCAGTCGCAACAAGGTTCATCACCAACCTTAGCAGCAATAGATTGGAAGATAGGCTTGATGGATTCCCAAGCACCGGGGTGACCACCGGGCATAAGGGAAGGACCGTAGCGAGCACCTTCTTCACCACCGGAAACACCCGAACCGACAAACAAGATACCCTTCTTTTCCAATTCTTCGCAACGACGAATAGAGTCAGGGTAATGAGAGTTACCACCGTCAATAATAATATCACCTTCTTCCATGAAGGGCAAAAGTTGATCGATGAAAGCGTCAACAGCGGAACCAGCCTTGACAAGCAAGACGACCTTACGAGGACGCTTCAACTTGGCGCACAATTCTTGAACGGAGTGAGCACCGACAATGTTGGTACCTAACAACAACCAAGGAAGTGATTTAATACAAAATATGCGATTGATATATATAACACAAGTATTTTTTTTGGAAAAAAAATATTCACATAGCACACAAATAGTCATACGTCCCCCAATAAAAAACACTCCCCCATAGTAATGATTTATAGGTCCCATTATCCCTTTTTTGTTCAACTTTCCCAAACCTAATTATGTTTGTTGTTGTTATAGTACAAATAATCTTTTATGTTAACTTACCCTTGGCTTCGTTTTCCAAGAAGCTATCAACCTTGGAAGTGGTACGGTTGTAAGCACAGACAGTGAAACCATGATCGTTCATGTTCAAGATCAAGTTTTGACCCTATAAACATAAAACATATACATCAACAACAATAAAACGGATTAGTCCGGTTGAAGGCCGAAAGTAGGACAATAGAAAGCGACAGTAAAATAAAATAAAAACGCGTCTCAATATATATTTTTGTTGTTTTCTTACCATGACAGCCAAACCAATGAGACCGATGTCAGCACTAATTAAATGATGATAATATTAAGGTACATAAGTATGTTTGTTGGTAGTAATAACCAACTGACATATATAGTCTCCACTCATTTTTTTTACTATGGTTGTTTTAAGAATTGGTGGGTATATGCAAAAAAAAATAAAGAGCGAAAAAAAAACACTTACACAGCTTCAACCATTTTTTATTGTTGTATTTGAATAATATAAAAAAGATGAGGAAAAGAAAAAGAAAAAGGAAGAAAAAATGCTGGTAATTTAAAGCGGGTTTTAAGTAAGGGGTGGGTTTAGAAAATCCCAACAAAATAGAAGTGTAAAACGATGATGTAAGCGTGGATGAATCAGCAAAGTAGTAAGCCTGATCTCTCTCATTCTCTCTCATTGACCACGGATCGGGGTAATTTCCTTCCTTCCAATACTTTCTTTTTTCTTTTTTGATCGATTATCATTGGCTCCAATCAGTTCATATCATTTAATCAGCCAATCCACATCTTTAAACTTAACTTTCTTTTTTCTTACTAAATAATGTGAAAAAGACAGGTCCATCCAACCCCTTTCAAAGTCCCTGAATGGAAAGAGGAAAAACCAACGCGTATTATCCAAACTTTATCACGCACGAAAAAGAAGAATAAAATCCCAACCCCCAGCTCATCTTTTCCCGTTCCAACTCAAAAAATTTTTCCGTGTTTCCCGCCCGCGAATTAGCATATAAATAAATAAATAAAATGAGATTTCTTATTTTGTCAGAGTATGCGGATTCTTTCGGGAAAAAGCAAGGAAGAGACGGACAGCAAATCTTGTGTTCTGGAAATAATCATGCCGATTGGATGAGAAGATGTTTTGAAAGCAAAAATTTTCTCCGTCTCATTATTTGCTAGAATTTGCTTCTTGTTTTATCTATTTTTTTTTATCTATGCTCCCAATCTCCTTTAATCCTTCCCAAATAGGGTTAAAATGACTGTTTGCTGAACGGCATAAACAACATTATAACAGAAGACGAGATTTGATTGATCTTATTCCGTCATATAAAGTTATCATACGTGATTATAATGATAAGTGGTATATAAGACTAATTAATCGCTCAATAAATAAAAGAGTTTATTTTGCTTTTTTTATCGATACAAGGAACAGTATTTTTTGAATGCATTTTTAACTTCAGGTGATCTTTCACCTAATGGTGCTGTTGCTAATGCAGTTGGGATATCTTCTGGTTGTTCAATCCATTTATAATGAGGTACTTGGTGTTCTTTTAAGATCGTTTCTAACTTTTCTAAAGAATTGGCATTTTTTGTCTAACAAAATACATTTTACATGAATATCCATAAAGTAAATCGAAAGAAAGAGGAAGGGGAAAGGATAAGCATTATATGCGTATATTATATTATATTACCTCAAGAACTACTTTATGCATTCTTGTGATATCGGCCAGATACTCTACAGTGTCCGGATCGTTCCTTGTCACGTGTAAAACTGCAGTTGCAGCATGACAAGCTTGCGTCATAACACTACACATATAGGTTTAGAAGGAAGAGGCTCAAAATAGGCTGTTTTTTTTTTAAAAAAAAAGGGGAAAGGGCAATTTACCTTCCATTGTTCCAATTCAAACTCTATGTGTGTACATTTCCCGAGAATGGGGGCCAAAAGCCGATGTTAATGAAATAGGAATTCAATGCATGAATAATAAAGTATAATATTGTTATTGTACCTTTGTTAAATCTTTACGAACGACAATGAACATTGTCAAATGTTCTTTTACAGCAGCGGTTGCCATGTTGGTTTTCAAGAAGGAAGCACGCTGGTTTAAGCGGAGGTAATGAAATGATGGGTACCGGTGTTTTTTTTTTAATTGACAGCTAAAAGTTGTCAGATATTTTTTATGCTTCGAGAATAGATTTCTCTGTGCTATTAATAAGAAATATAATGTAACTATTTTTTATGGAAACAGGTGTAACTTTATGCAGTGCACTTTCATAGTTCCGATTGTGCTTTATAATCATTTAGTAAACAACGAGTATATAATATTTCATTTGATAAATGACGATATAAATTTCAAATGTGTTATATATTAGTAAAAAAAAAATTAGAAAGAAAGAGATGATTATTTTTTTAATATATTGATCGATATACAAAGACAGTACATACAAAAAGGAAGTTGGTACACGAAAAAAAAAAAGTAAAAGGAGATGAGATGAGATAATGCAAATAATAATAGTAATAAAAATAATAAGAAAGATGGGAACAAAATCAAATAAACAACTACTACAAACAACAACAATAAAAAAATACTAAAGAAACGGCTTTTATCTCTTTATTCCATTCGCATCAACTCAAATACTAGTTCAGACCCCAACACTGGATCATCCATTGCACAATAAATGGTATCCATAGCATCAGGGTTCAAACATCGAATGTTTTTACCAGGGATGACTTGCACAAGATCACCCTAAAATATTTTAAGTATGGGGTTAGGTAAAAAAAAAAAAAGGTACACCAAACAAAATAAGTTGGAGAGAAATGCAAGAAAAAGAAAAATTACCGTATCCATATGTCGCACTTCAATGAAGGTTGAATCAAATGCTGCAATGTATGGGAAATTTAAAGCAAATGACGTAGGTTGACCTTCCCATCGAATCATCCAATCTGGTCTAGCGCGACGCCCTTTTTTATCAATATAAAATGCCATTTCTATATTTTTTCATGGTATACACAGATTATTATCGAGCAACTTATATAACGTTACCATGAATCGAAATAAGATATTAAAACGAGGCTTACCATTGTAACACAAGAGAATGTCGCGCTCAGGATGTCGGAACATGGATATAGGCTTGATATTTTCACGATGTAAAAGTGCATGATGGCTTTCATCACTTGGATCCAATACACCTATTATTTAATAAAATATTCATTACATCAACTGTTTATGTTTTTTCTTTCCATTATTGTAAAATTAAAAAAAAAGTGAATATTACTTTGTACTCCTGTCGATGCAAGATCGACCATTTGGAACCCTTTGGCACTTCCAACACAGATAATATTCTTGAAATATTGGATAGAAAGTGCTTCGGCTGGTAAGTAAAGATCCTTATAAACCTTTAGCCCTTCTCCTGAACCGCGCATCAATCGACCCAATTTGGATTTTGATTTTTTTTCAGTGCCAGCGTGAGGCTCTAATGCTCGAATAGTGGATGTAATCGCGTTATAGCGAACAAAGCAAACCAATGTTTTCTCGGATGGTGTATCTTTGAAAATTGTACCCACTTTAAAGAATGAAACATGGCTACTTAATTTACGACCTCGTTTTGCATAATCTTCAGTAAGTAAGCTTTCAATAGAATAGGTATAAAGAATCTTTTCTGCAAGTACAAGAATCAATCCAGATGCTTCTAAAACATCAATTTGAGAAACTTTGTCAATCTCCAAGAGTCGAATAAGATGCTCACTCTTGTCATCTTTTCTATAATACACGCCGAGATTACTTCCAATGATAACAGAGTCACCTATAGATACAACAATCAACAACACCAGAAAAAAATTATGTTTAGCTAATTCATCATTATTTACACCGCTACTATCTGAATTTTATAGTTAAAAGTGATGTCTTTACCATAGGTTGCAGCACATGTAACACGATTAAATGAATTGAAGAAGCGAGAATTGATAGTGCTTATGTCGAAAACTTTTTGTTTTTCCATAAGTGTTTGACGTTGACCTTGGATTTTATCGACCCATTGTCGTCTGATATGGAGTGTACCAGCATAAAGGGTAATTGGATTAATGCCGTCTCGTCCAAGATAATTGAATGTAATTGGGTATCCTTTGTTCGAAGCACCAGGACTAGATGGTGCAGCACCTGCTGCTGCTGATGTCATCGCGTCAATATTATTTAGAGATGAAATAGAACCAGAAAGACTAGGACGGCCATAAGGTAAAATTGAACTTCCTCGTCTTGATGATTGATCTGGGAATGATATAGATAGCAAAGCTAAAGGTATGGGCTATACATTATAGTTTTAACTATGTTAATCGATTTTTTTTATCCTTTCTACATTACTTTTTCCCTTTTTTTCTGTTACCTTTTTGTATAATTTATATCGCTCAAGATTATTAACTAATTTCTGTTTAGCTATCAATACGCAGTTATCAAGTAAAAACACTTGGAGGTCGGAAGATTCAGATTGATTGGTTCCTTTTCGTTTGAGTGGACCCTTCATAATAATCTCTCGATTCTCCGCATCAAGATGTAGATTCTAAAAATAGTACCATTCCATCCATCAATTTTCGTTGATAAACTTGGATCCAAGATGTGTCACAAACAAACAACAAATAAACAAATCTAATAATTAGACTATTACTTACAGTAAATCTATCATCTACACTGATAGGTGCCTTGTATGAAAGCTTTTCAATCAATAATCGAATATTAAATCTACTTTCAATTTTGCCAGTTTCATGATTAACATCGCTCAAAAATTCAGAAATAACATCCATTGCTTTTGGTATATATTCATGGTCTGGATGATTGGCTGGGGTATGTTTTAAAATTTCTCGTAGTAATAAATTATATCTTCCTAGTCGTGTTGTTGGTTTGGTCAAATAACCATTCAGTTCCAATTTACGTGATTGTGGTAACCGTTCCGTCATCTAATAATAGATACAAATGAGAAATATTATTTGAGTTACCTTTTTTTTTTGCATTAAAATACCCTCCCTTAATTTATTCCCATGTAGAGAAAAACCTTCCTTAAATATGATCTAAAAATATATATAAATGTATTTTTCTTTTACCTGAACGAATTGAGCAAATAATGGATTAGTTGCCTTTTCCGTTTCAAAAACATGACGACTAATCATTTGATGCGAGCCATATTGGACAAATGGACCAAACGAAGCAACATGTTGAAGCATAATATCACCAATTTGATTTACAACAGGAGAAATCTTTTGTCGTTCTTCTAATGCAATTGCTAGATGGGTATTCATTTCACAAACTTCGCTAATGTTCCAAAATACTTCTTGTACGAACTGATTACGACGTTCAGCGGGTATATGTTCTTCTTCGAGTAAAGGAGTGACCCAATGCTTTTAGAATTGTTTTTTTGTTAGTCTATATATCCACCGAGATAAAATTCCCTGTTCCCAATGCTTATAGATATATACCTTTTGTACATAAGATAAATCATCAACAAAATCTCGTTCGGTATAAATAAGCTCGAAAATATTTTCTTGTCGTTTCAATTCTTCTTTAGAAAGTTTACTAGATACTTGTTTTGGTACAGTGGTAATCCAAAGTCGATCCTCCTGATAAATGTTTATCATTTAGAATTGTGCCTCTCTTTCCATCTCTCTTTTCTAACTCTGGTTCCAGTTTATATTTCCACTGCCCTTCAATGCAGGGTCAATTTTTAATTTAACAACTTACCCGTTCCACCAACGAAGATTTGCTACTCGAGCGATGTAACGTTTTTTGTTTAACTTGTTGCTATATACATAAATATAAAAGAAACAGAAAAAATAAAGGGAACATTAAAAAACTTTACACTTAAGCACGTGTACTTTCAAGTGACACAAATACACAAACTTATATGTACATGTAGGTTGAAAAAAACACCAAAAAGAACATTTTCTTACCTGTTCTAGGCGTCTTGGACAAAATACGCTATAACAGAGGTTTTCACGGGTACATGTTGGTGAATAACAATCTGTAAGAAGTGTAAAAACACCATTAGGCATGATATCGTCATGGCTGTTATTAATCATGACATTGTCCATAAAATTGAATTCAGATTTTTCATCTTCTTCGTCTTCTTCTTCTGGAACAAATCGTTGTTGCCTTAGACGTAAATTGTTGGGTGGGTGTTGAAACTGGTATAGTTCATTGGGTGAATCACGAAGACGATGTTCATAGTTAACGTCGTGAAAGAATTTTTGTGCATCCAAGGCTCGACCGATTAGGAGTGCAAGATTCCTATCTTTGGTTCCGATGATTAGAACCAATTTGTCCTATAAATACATTATATCATTTTGTTAATAATCCCATTCAAAATATATATATTTATAAAGTGGGTATGAAATTAAAAGAAAATTATCTTGGTTGAAAAAATCACTTACAACAGCCTCTTTGCCTTCAAATGCATCCTTATGTTCAATACTATCCTTGATCTTCTTGGTCACAGTAATACGTTCCTGCATCATCTCCGCTACCTTTGACAGCAATGCTGGGTAAACAACTCGAGCAGATATAGCCATTTGATGTTCGCCAAGAACCACTCTGGGACTTTCAATGGAAATAGTAGTTGGACTTCCCCTCGTGATACTCTCGTTATCATTTGAAAATGAAAATGATTGTGCTCGTTCACCATGAGATCGCATAATAGTTTTTATCGGTGTAATAGGCATATTAAGCATACTTTCTGCTGAACGTCGTAAAGGTGTAGAAAATGAAGATGAAGAGGATGTTGGTGCTTCCAGTGAACGTAATTGAATACCTAGTAATGGTTTATTTTAATAATAATATTTCCTTAATAAGTATTCTTCTCTTTTGTTAAATATATAGCTTATAAATAAAGGGAAAAGAAGCGATAAAAAAAACTTACTACTACCACTACGAGACATAGCTGATAACTTTGCACGCATAGGAGCCGTTGTTTTTGATAAACGCGATAATAAACTTGCTGCACCTCGACTTTTACTCCGTTTCAAAAACAAGCTTGAAGTTTCACGCTGGCTATCTTGATCCAATACGATCTTTGGTTCAGCGCCAGTCTTGGAACGAAACAAAGTATTGGATCGCGTTGTCTTGGCAGCTGATGGTTGAAATTTTCGATTGTTACTATCAGTCGTTCGCATACTTGATAATGAATAGGTATCATCAGTTCCCAAGACTTCTGTTCGTAACGAGACAATGGATCCAACGTCACTACTCATAAAACTTCGTATACTCTTCGGGGAATCAAGTGGTGTTTTGAGTGGAGCGTAATATGATGACATGGGCCATCCTACTGAGCCATTATCAATAGAAGTGGGATCATCATCGTGTCTGTTTTCTTTCTTATTATCATTAGTATCATTAGTATCATCAATGTCTTCTTTTTGTTGTTTTTCTCGTTCGTTTTCCTTAGCCAATCTAGCTTCTTCTCGACACCTCTGATAGTAACGGTTACGAATAGTTGCTGAAGGTGTTAGCGTTACAGTAGGCAGTTTCATATTATTGTTATTGTCATTATTATTCTTGGTAGCAGTGTTAGCAGTAGCAGTTGTATTGGGTGTCAAGGACTCGTTGTCATGGTGACTAGGTAAATCGAGTGGTGGTAAAAGCTCTGATTGGGTATTATGATGGTTGATCTCTTCCTTGTTGGTGGCATCAACAGAAATAGAAAGTTGTTGGGTCATGGATGGCATTCTGGCTTTTTGGATTGTATGTTATTTAAGATTGGAAGGCATAAGGGATATCAAAACGAAAGAGATGGGTTTTTTGGTTTGAGGAAAATGGAGTACTAATTCCGCAATCACAAAAGAGAAAAAGCTGTTGAAAAGAGGTGAGAGAGAAGAGAGAGGGAGAGGGGTAAAAAGAAAGAAAAACAAGAGGTTCTGGACGCACGAACCGAGCAGTAATAGGTTTGGCATTTGCGACACGTTGTATAACCACCAAAAAAGTAACTTTGTAATTCTCAGTCGCACGCTCTCACAATAAATAAGTTGTGGAGGACAAAAGGAGTGGGGGGATTAGATATAATTTTTCATTTATATATAGCGTGCTTTTTTCCCTCTATCTTCTTAGTGGTAATGTACCTGTTGTTTTTTGTTTTTTCCTTACTTTTTACTACACTATTCGAAAGTAATTTATTGCGTTAACAATCTATCAACAAAATATTTTTCTTCTGGGCGCGCTTTCATCCATATATGGATATTTATATACAATGACCCTATAAAAATATAATATATTAGATTGCCATATTGCTATTATTTTTCCTGCATCGCCAAATGTAGTACAGAATGTTTTTGTTGTGCTGACAGCGAGTAAAATAAGGAACAATATTTGTGCTCCGTTTAGAGATGATCCCCATCCCGTCTTTTTTTCTTACAACTACAAACAAAAGATAACAACATTAATAAAACAACAATTACAATTACCCTCGACCATCTTTTTCTTTTCATTGTCTGTAATTTTTTCGAAAAATAAAAAATCTTTATTGTTATGGTAATATTAATGATCTTCTAACTTATTCAATTGAGAGTATAGAAAGAGGAGAACTAAAAAAAATTCCTCCTAAACTAATAACTTTTTGTCACTACTATTACTACTATATCTACCTATAAAAATAAATTTTTGTATATTGTTTTATATTCAAAAAAAAACACAGCTTATGTAGGGTTCTGGCAGTGATGCACGTGAATTTTAAGAACTATTTGGTCTTTTTTTAATTATTGTACTGTTACAGAGATTGAAACACGCTCATTAAAACAATTGATGAAAGACGGAAGAGTTGCCTTTTTATTCTTCGGAATATGTTTAAACACGACGTCTTGTACTACATAAACAGCCCCGGTCTCTCCCACTTTTTTTCTTTCATGTTTGACAGCTTTTCCATTTAAGCAAATGTATATGGTCCACAGAGATTTTATTTTATTTTATTATATTGAAATAAAATAGACCGAGAAAAAAAGTGTATGCGTTTGTACATGAAAGTTTTCTATTCTTAAACGATTTGTAAAGAAGTACATTATGTTTGTCTGACCGAGTATTATTTATTTTTTGATCTTTGGAAGAACAAAAGACATCGTACTCATTAATAAGTTTTAATAATAATAAGAGAGAATATTCTTGGCATTATAGCAATCCTATATTCTCAATTTTTACAGTTATCCCTTATAATACAGTTTTTCTTACACTGTACGGGAAGGAATTATTAACTAATTATTTTCATAACAACTTGTTTGTTTCTTCTTTTCTTTCTGTAAATCAAAAAAGCATGCAGGCATAATGAATTGGACAGGTGGTCAACTGTAAAGTTTGATATTACTATAATTTAAATATAACCTATTTATGAAAAGTATGATTAATATATTATTTTATCTACTTATATTTCTATATAGTTCTCAAAGACTGCATTCTAACAAATATTATTTACAACAGCGTATTAGACGTCTAAAACTTATGCGACTAGGTATGTAAAAGAAAATAATTATTTGTCATGGTAACCATTTACATACTCGTCATTAATGAAATGGATTCTTTTTTTTTGCTTTAGAAATGGCGATTGATCATTCTCAAATTGCCAATAGTTTGCACGACCAAAAGGACAAAAATAAGAATAAAAAAACTTTTAGTAACAAATTTACCGAAGGTGTTGTTTCAGCAAGTACCGAGAAACTATTAGTTAAAAAGAAACCAAAAATGCATCATTGCAGCCATAAAAAGAAAGTATTGGTATCACGGCAAGGTTTCGACTTGAATATGAATGTTCAAAATTATAAAGCTATTCGTAAATTGGCAATGTTCTTATAACAGTAACCATCATGCACGTTAAATTAGTCTAATAATTTAGGAGAAAAATAAGTAATTTAAATAATAATAAAAATAATAAAAATTCGTAATATATTACAGCATGATTGATAGTTAAAGAGAACACACATATGAAATGGATTATTGAAAAGGAAGGAGATATTAATAAAGAGAAAATGGTATATGCTATGTAGAATAATAAAAAATTATAACTTTGTATCTTGTCTGCCACTAGGTCCATCTATAAGCCCTCCAATCACACATAGAGTAACATGTTCGTTAGTGAAAAAACTATGATATAAAAAACCCTCAAAACTTTCCTAGAAATTCATACAATATTTGATCCCTTACCTAACCAACGCAATCTATTAAGACTTGCCACTGATCCAGCAGTGGCTACATTCCCATCCGTACTGCTTGACGAAGCCCCTGTTTCCGTTGCATTCATAGATGCAGCAGCAGCAGCAGCAGCTGATGCTCCTCGTCGCTCCATCATAATATAATGCATCTGCATTCGCATACCGTGACAAATCGCCCTTAAACTCTGTAATTCTTCCTGTAAACGAAACGTCTCCGTCATCAAAGCTACATTTTGTTTAAGTTCCAATGATGCTAAATTTGATGACACTGTTTCAAGATCATTCTTGAGCCTTTGTGTTTCAGTCAATATTGACTCAGCTGGCCCCAATCCCATAGCAGCTGCTTCTTCAGGACATGTTAGATCGGCACCAAATTGAGATGGAAGCAATAATGCTAATTGATCCGATAATGTTTGAAATTGTTGTGAAAGATTACTTTGTTGTCGTTTTAACATTTCATTTTCTTTCCGAACAGATTGAACTTCATCTCGTAACGACTGTTCTTTTTGTTGCTGTAAGATAAGATAATCTTTAATTCCTTCGTAAGAGCATGATTTGAGATGTTCTGATTCTAATTTTTCTCGCTCTCCACTCCATCGACATCCAAATTCTGAATGTTTACATGGTATAGGATGTTTTGGACATGTTAATAAATGTGAAGTATGTTCTGAGCGTGATCTTGACGTATCACAATGCGGACACTGGATGATTTCAGCTGGGCATAACCGATGATGATCCTGTTATATATATAATTATTATCCCATATTTCTTTTTTATTTTTGATCCCATATATGCATATATGTATAAATGTACTACATATTTTTTTCTGCTTTTTTTTTATCTATCCCCCTCCTTCATTTCTTTCTCCTTTATATTAAGATTATTATTAATTTACCTCAAGTTCTAATGCTCGCATTTTCTTTTTACACATTTTACATTCCGCTGGCCGATGTTTGCACGTGGAAACATGCGAACTCAAATCCTTTTTTAATACAAGAGCTTTACATTCTTCAAGTTGACAACTTGCAAATGTATATAAGCAATCATTCTTAACATGGTTTTCGATATATTGACGTTGTCCTTCATGTTCGCACCCTTCTTCTGATCGAGGACATTGAACAATAAGTTCGTTAACCATATTACATACAATCTTTACAGCAGGTCGAATGTCCGAAATGGATATCGTGGAACGATCAATAGGACAAACAGACGATGCTTCACATGCTTGATGAATACAAATCGTACAAAAAGTATGTCTATGTATACAATAAATATTTAGTGATTGCTGGTTTACAACTTTATCTGTTTATTTTTTTATTTTATTTTATTTATTTATTTTTAAAAAAAAGAAGGTTTTCTCAATATTTACCCACAAGGAAGTACAACTGGGTCAACAAAAGGGGATTGACATATACAACATATTAAATTAGAATTAATTGTTTCGATGAAATTAAGCGAGCGTAAATCAACATTTGTTTCGTTGTTGTCTGACATGTTTTTTGTGGGGTAAAAAAGAAGAACGAAAAAAAAAGAAAGTGAGAAGGCAGATTATTCCATCATTTACCCTAATTTTCACAGCAGCGCTTTTACCAAATACTGATGACCAATGAATATTCTTAGAGGTAAATCACTGTATTTAACTGTTAAAATAGAAGTGACATGTCATACAATGCTTCTTAAGGTCAAATATATTATTATTAAGAATAATGAAATACTTCATGATAATAATGGTGAGTATAAAACATATTAAATTTTCTTTCTATCTGGCTCTTACGTTCTTTTATACTCAAAAGTAATTAATAAGAAGTGCAGTTTTAGTGAACTAGGGTTTCACAATGCATATCTCTAGCTTTTTTTGAAAAAAATATAGTTTTTGTTCCTGACATATACCCTATTTTTTCTTCTTTGAATAACATTATACAACTATACAATGTATTCTGGATTCGTGAAATGAAATCTTGACAATTATCATAAAGATGATGCTGAAGATTTGATCCCATTGATGAATGATAAAAAATATTAGAAAAAACGATTGACGTAGCTGCGGGAGTCTCTGTAATGGTGCGAAAGAATTCAACAATAAATTCCTGTGAACACTAACACACACTATTTTTATGCCTCTCTGCCTCATATAATCTAAATACCTAACATTGAAGTGTAGTACTCGTGGACACTGTATTTTGCAAATACTCGGTGTGGGATACAAGTGCAAAAACACTCTGATCGACACTCATTGTAGTAAGCAGAGCAACATCAAACTTGAAACGTGGAATATTAATACTGTTGCTAAGCGACAGTGATTTTTATTACAGTACGAAATTGCTTTATGGAAAATATGTATATACGTCAAATAAATATAAAAAAGACACTTTTTCTTTTATGTGATTCTTGAACAATAGACCGAAACGAAATGTTAATAAAGTACTTTTGTTATTCTTAAGAAAGCTATTGCTCTAAATCAACAAGTTACTTTAGCGTGTATACTACCATTTCCCACTGCCCCTAAAAATTATATTTATGAAAATCAAGTTCAAAAAAAAAACTCGAGGTTGGGACGGATAATTTCATTTTCTTTATATTCCATAAATATATATATATATCTCCATTTAATAGCAATTTATTTTATAAACCCCTTGTAGAAGAAAACCAATTTGTTACACAAAGGCTTCACGTTGTTACCTGGATATAAAAAAGCCCACACCCGTGTTTCGCAAAACTGTTTATAGGGAAAAAAAGAGTGTGAGAGAGAGAGAGAGAAAAGAAAAGGCGTTTTTTTTTACTTGCAAGTGATAACGAATTTTAAATAATCATTTCATAGGGAAAAAAAAGAGAAAAAAAAAAAAGAACCGTCTAGTGGATAAATGTATCTGTATGCATTAAACGTAACCAAACCAAAAGAAGTTCAACGCTAAAACCGTAGAGATCGGTAGTCTTGTTTTTATTATTTTTAACGTTTTGTGTACCTGACAATAATATAAATAATAACTCTCTGCCAAGAAAGCTTGTTATCGGAATGGGACGAACTAAAAAAGAGTGATTTAGGTAACATTCAACATACTAATAATAAACTTAGTTACCAGGTTGATGGTTTTAATAATAACAGTTATTAGCGTGGCAATAATAATATGATGTATAATTAATTAATAGCAGTAGTAAGCAGCCTTACATTCTTTTTCTTGTTCCTGTAACTTTTCCCCTTAATGTATACATCATGATATCATTAGAATTATTGATAAATATTATATGTGGCTATAGATAAAACATTATCATATTATACATGAAAGAGTGATCCAACCCCATCCTTTTTGTCGCGTTTATGATTGAAAACTCCGGTTGAACTTGAACTATTCTTTCATTCTATCAGTTCCTGGAAATACTTAGTTTTCTTTCTCTCTTTCTCTTCTCTTTCTCTTTCATACTATTATCATTTTTATTTTCTCTTTACTCATAAACTTATTTATAATAATAGTAATATACATATATAACTTCTTTTTTTTATACAAAAGCAACCCCCCCAAACCGTCCCTTCCATGAATCACGTCGAAATAAACAATGTCTGAACATCATCAACAAAATAATAACAGCGACTCACCAAATAAATCACCTGCACTCGAAGCATTATATAACGATTTGGATGCTTTTATTCACGAACTGTCAGATGATAAAAAAATAGAATCTTTGACATTAAATGACGCGCAAGATGTTCCTACTATTATAACTCATATTACCAAGGTTAATATTAAAAACTACTAATATTCACAAGTTTTTTTTTAACTTTTTTTATTTCATTATTATTAACATATATCACACCCCCCAATTTTTTTTATATTAATACGAAAAAAAAAAAATAAAGACCCGGGACCAAGAATCACAAAAGCAGCAACAGAACCTTAATATTAGTCGAGACTCTTTATGTCCTACGGAAGATGAAGAATCTTATTCCGGTTACTCACCACTTCTCGAAAATTATGCTTATGCTAGACCATTTGATTCCCACCAACAACAAAATAAACCTAAGAAAAATACTTCACCTCCATCACCACCACAACAATTGCAACCATCACCGTTACAACAAGAACAAGAACAAGGAGAACAAGGAGAACAAGAATCGACGTTGGTGAATAACACACTTTCACCACCAATATCCCCATCATTACTTAGTATCGCACAAAGATCTGAACATTCATATCATCAACATAATTCATCTATGGATGCTGGATTTATGCCGCGTACAAGCTCTTTGAATAACCAACAGCATTCAACACCCACTTCACCAACGTCTGTTATGACTGGTGGTGAGCCAAAAAGTATTCACGACGTTTTATTATCACCCTCGAGTAATCATCCCAATACTGACAATAGTATGATCAACAGTAATAGTAACTACAACAACACTGACTACAATGGTAATGAAGAACAATCCACGATTACACCCTTATTGGCACTTCCAGACTATTCATTATTTTCAGAATTGGGACAAAGATTGGTCATTGAAGTACGTGAATTGAACAAACATCGTAAAATTTTTTGCTCAATTGAATATCCGTTGAGTTTTACTGGCCAAGAAGCTGTGGTAAGTTATATTTTATTATTGAGGGTGAATAAATGCATGGATGAATAGCAAAAATGAGAATAAGATGGAAGGACGTTAACACACTTTTTTTCTGACATCTTTTGTTTTATTATGTAGGAACTTATTCAATCGTTTTCACCAGGTGGAATATCGGATACTAATGCATTAATGGTTGCACGAGCATTGGTACGAACGAAACCACCCCTAATCGGTCCTATCTCATATTCAGAAAAGTCACTCAAGAGAAACACATTGTATTCTTCGGAGTATGAAGTATATACATTGTTAGATGATGACGATCCAGAGATCCCCCAGGGCGTTTTTACGCCCTTGACACGTTGTTACACTCAAGCTTGTTTGCCAGGCCAAGGAGGCTGTTATGCTCCATTATGTCCAAATAGAGACTTTGATGAAGATGATGAGGATGATACATCAATAGATGGAAAGCAAGATATCAAGAAAAAAACAGTAAGTTTTATTTTATTTTTAAAGGAGGGAGGGATGAATAGTTTTGTGATGGAGAGAAACTAATTAATCTTATGTTTTTCTGTCCTAATATAGAAGAAACTGAAGAATGTAGGGCTTGGACGAGAAAGTTCACTAAAATCCATGACCTCCTCCTCAATTACATCTTCTCATGATACTGTAAGTGGGAAATAGGATGTATACAGATATTTCTTTAAATTTGTATATAGTTTTCTAAAATTCACGTTCATTTTGTAATTATGATTAGACACTATCACGTGCTTGGTCGGCAGCAATGCCTCGAGAAATTCTATTAAATACATCTAAACAAGAAATTGCACGACAAGAGGCTATTCATGAAATTGTATATACTGAGGAGGATTATGTTCGAGATTTGAACTTACTCGACGAGGTAATATGAAATTTTGTTTGTATTATATACTCGTACATGTAATGGATTGAGGAGAAAAAAGGGAGCGAAGATATTTTCTATACTTACATAACCCAATATAAATGTATTTAGCTTTTCGCAAAACCATTACGAACAGCCCAATGTTTGGATGCCGATATACGTGAAGATTTCTGTGACAACGCATTTAACAACTATAAAGACATATTAGCGATGCATCGAGATTTATGTCGTGATTTACGTGATCGACAAAGTGAAAGCCAGGGTGGATTTGTTAATCATATTGGTGATATTTTTTTAAAACATTTACCAGGATTTATGGATGCCTATAGTCAGTACGGACCTCACGTCATTCTAGCTGAATATGCAGTAAAAAGAGAATCAGCTAGTAACATGTTATTTCACAACTTTATACGTGATACTGAAAAGAAGGCTGAATGTAGAAAATTACCCTTTCGACATTTTCTTATTCTTCCTGTAACTCGGTTACAACGTTATCCATTATTGATCGGGGCCATACTGAAAAAGACACCAGATGATCATCCAGACAAGGCTTATCTCACGTCATGCACTGATATATTAAAAGAAGTAGCGACATGTATGGATGAAGGAACCGAAGAAACGAAAAAGACATTACGATTACGACAAATAAATGATGCAATTCGCTACAAGGTTGGAGAAGAGGAATCATACAATCAATTACAATTATTGGATCCAGATCGACGATTATTACATGAAGGACCATTGACTCGACGATCCCATATGGGTGTGGAAACAATTGAATTACATGTATTTTTGTTCGATCATTTACTACTCATGACGAAACCAAGAAAGGCGAATAACAGTAGTACAGATGATGTCGAATATCATATATCAAAAAGACCTATTCCATTGATGCTGCTGCAGGTCCAGGAGGCAACAGAAGGATTTGCTGTGGGTATGCGACAAATGTCAAGTACAATTTCAACAGCGGTCACGTCGCCACATCACCAACAAACGCAATCTTCGGTGACTTCACCAACTGGATTTGGTGTTACTGCAGCTACAACAAGTGGTGTCAGCCCATTACTTATTCATCATCTTGGACGACGTGGGGGTGATTATATTCTTTATGCGGAAAATTCAACGGTTCGGTTAACATGGAAAGAACAAATTGTGGAAGCTAAGGCAACACTGGAACATGCTCATCCAGAGCATCAGGTGTTTGAAATCAAAACACTAAGTGATGCTCATTTTGCAGCATCAGGACCACAGAGTCATGGCAAAGTCACTTGTTCTATACCCTTTGGTAAGATTTTTTTTCTTTATAGTTTGTAAATCCGATGATATCATATATATTCTTATTCTACTTTTGACCAATAAACTAACTATTATTTTATGTAGAGGGGGCTAATGGCATTCGAATGATTGCTATTGGAACCAATTTGGGGGTTTATATGGGTGTTGAAGGTGACACTAGTAGCACACGGCAGGTCCTTTCGCTATCAGATGTACATCAAATTGCTGTATTAGAAGCAAATCATATTCTGGTTGTACTTGCAGGTAAAAAGATTTTTTTATGTATATTTTTAGTGCTTTTTCATGGCTCACCCGCTCATACTGTTTTTCTTGCTGTATAGATAAAACATTATACGCATATGCATTGCAGGGACTAGATCCTACTGCTACTTCAACTACGGTCAATAGTAAACACGGTCCACCTAGTCAAAAAATTGCACAGCATATTTCATATTTCTATGCCGGTGTCTGTAATGGTAGAACTCTTGTTGTTGCCATGAAGAAGCGGGGTATTGATTCACATTTTCGAGCGTTTGAACCAGTATGTGGTGACTTACAACATCCTAGTAATGCAAAATACCTTGCTATCAAATCGGGTTTGTTCAGTATTAAGCAACCTCCTGCTTGGTTCCATGTATATAAGGTACAACGAAATTACGAGTATATTTTTATATACTGTAGGAGCGAGAAACAAAAATTATTATTTTACTAATATAAAATATGGTGGGATGTATGTAGGAGTTTTACATTGGTGCAGAATCATCCGCAATTCATCTACTAAAGGCGCGCATAGTTGTTGTTTGTGTTCGAGGATTCGAAATTATTGATCCAGAACATTTGACAATGAATCGTAATTTACCGGATATCAAACATCCTGATTTTGCACCCATTGTTCAACGGGGAGATGATATTAAACCGTTGGGCATGTTCCGCTGTGGAAATTGCTATTTGTTATGTTATGATGCCTTTGGATTTTTAGTAGATAACCATGGCACTCTGATCAAGAATTCTTGGATCGAATGGGAAGGCACACCCCAGTCTATTGCATTTTGCTATCCTTATGTCATTGCCTTTGATCCTCGGTTTATCGAAATTCGGCATGCAGAATCGGTAATTATCACTTTTTATTCGACTTTATATAAATTTTAGATAATAACAAGTGAAGGGATCATATTTATAACTTATGTCTTGATATGTGTACTATATATATTAGGGCGAATTGGTTCAAATATTGGCGGGTCACCATATGAGATGCTTACAATTCACTAGCAGTATAGCATCACCTGGTTTATTTGCACCAATTATCCACGGTTGTATGGCTCATCCATTCAAACCAGATTTCCAATACGTTTTTCAAGTGGCAAGCACATTTCAACCAACAGCCTAGATAAATAGCTGTTAAATCGAACAAAAAATAGCACGACAACATTTTTCTTGTACTTGTTTTTATATTATTACTATTAATATTACTACTATTCATGCCATATACCAACATTACCAAACACACACAAACTCTCATTCGCACCAACTTCCAAAAAAAAGTGCAATGCACAATTATACAATACACACATCCGCATATTAGTACACTTTATAATTTATCAAACGACAACAGCAACAATGCATAATAGTATAACACACAATTCACTTTTTATATTGAACGTGACAAAAAAAAATGTTTATTTATAATCCATGATATCAATTGATTCGAGTATTATAATAATATCAACACTATTACTATCATTACTACTATTATTATCATTATTATTTATATAAAGTATTGTTTTATTTTGTCATTTATTTCCAATGGTTTTAGTTCACGCGATGTATTTTTATTCGCTCTCGATAAAGTCTACTCATCTGCTTATGGCTATTTCTCATAACATTGTTTTTAATTTTATTTTTCCAATTTTACCATCATTTCATCCACCTTATCGTCGTTTTTGTATTGGATTGTTGATCGACCGGTGGTTATTAAATGATGTGCGTTTTCAAGACATTTTGAATCGTTTGATTGAATTACTAATGTACTATTTTGATAGTCCATAGTTATTATAGAAGATAAAATTCACATTGTAATCTCGGTTCACGATTATCATATTTTTAGACAAGTTAAACCGTTTTGAGTTATGTTATTTGATGGAGATGATGAAACAAAGCTCCTTTTGAAATCTCAATAACGTTACATATTTTTTTTCATGAACCATCGAATAGTGTTCTTGCTTCATCTTCAATAATATACATAAAGATAGAGGCTAAAAAAAAGAATCTATGGAGTTACCCATTACATTGCTTCTTTATATATGCATTATAGAATATTATTGCAATGATGTCATAGAAAAAGTATTCGTCATAATACCTTTTACAATAGCACGAAAAAGACCCACTAACATCAGAATTTTTCCTTTTCAAAATGTTCAAAAACAGTAGAAAATAAAAGTACAGATAATTTCTAAACCAAATTAATTCAATGCCAATACAACCATTTTACGTGGACAGACTATGCCACCGATCATAATTGCGTTGAGTGTAACCAATAAATTTGTCCCCCCAGCGACTTTTTCCCTTTTGTTGACCAGCAACATGGAAAAGAAAATTGTTACACTGAACTTTGTCTCTATTTGTAACACAAAAATGACAATAATAAAGACTTTTATTTTGTTTTTTACAAACTTCCTCACAGAGTTTCTTCTTCATTCTTATTGGGTATCCATAAACCTTCCAAATCATAATTTTTGCGAACTTCGGGTGTAAACAAATGTACAACACAACTTCCCAAATCAATTAATACCCATCCAGATTGATCATCTCTTCCTTCAATATGTGGTGCTTGTAATTCATCTCTTACTGCTGGATTTTCTCGAATAGCTTTGTTGACCTATTAAATAATATATATCCCCAAGCAATAAAATAAAATAAAATAAAAGTTAGATTATGTAGCCAATATACTTAATTTGGTTTTAGCATAAAGAAGCCATAATATGTAATACTTTACCGATTGTCGGATTTGTTCTGCAACATTTGACAAGAATCGATCTCCTTTATCGCTTTCTGCAATCACCATATAATCAGTCCAGTCACATTTTCCTCGTACATCCAGTAGCTTAATATCATCCATTTTGTTTTCTTCTAATAATGCTTGAATATTTTCAGGTGTTATATCACCTGAATCTATTAAACGTTTTGAAGCTTCTTGCATTGCCCAACGTCCATTTAAATGATCTCCCACTGCCCGTCGTTGCCATAATGGTACGAAATCTGAATCTTGCTCTTCTTCTTCGACAAACCATTCCGTATCAACAACTTCTTCGTCTTCTTCAATATTATTTTTTTGCTCTTGTTCAAGTTCAGGGTACAATTCGGGATAATCCTTAGGATCGATCGTTTCTAATTCGTCTTGATCTTGATTTGCTTGTTGCTTTGCTTGTTCAGGCGAAGGTGGTTGTGTATGTTGTTGTAATGTAGGAGGTATTGTACTTAAGCATCGTGGTTGACATGACAGTGGATTAAATCTTTGTTGCTGTAAAGGTAATCTTGTTTCTAAGAAACGTGGCTTTTGTCGGATTATGAGTCTATGCAATGACGTTGTAAACTTATGCATTTTGTTTTTAATAATAATAATAAATAATACTAACGAAAAATGAAAACGCGAAACATTTTAGGCATAAACTTTTTTTGTCAACATGGAAAAAAAAAATATTTTTCAATCGCCGAATAATATAGACGTCAAAGGGCCCCGCTGCTAAATTCGTGGCCCTAATAATAAGTAATCGGGAATATGTAGTACAAAAGCCAGGCACGGATGACTCTTTCGTTATTTACCCCCCCGAAATAATATTCCCCTTTTCTTCCTAACAGTACTCTGTATTGTTTGTGTGTGCGTGTGCACATACACTATCCTTAAGTCATCTGATCGTGTCTATCTCACCCACGATCGCCGTGGATAGTGTTGGCGTCCCTTATATTTTCTCTCACGCATGACCCATTCTTTTTACAGTAATTCACACTATTTGGAATATTTTCATTTCACACAAGTAGGGGTAGTTCTTTTATTATTATTATTATTATTATTTTATTTCTTGTGTGGGAAGAAGAAAAAAGAAAAAAAATGTGGAACAAAGGGGATGTTTTTGTGTTAAAAGGGTATTTTATACAAATGACAAGAATATGAGTTAGAAAAGATAAAGAAGAAGTCATGAAATAAGAAAGAGATATTATCTACAAAAGTTTGGGATAGATATATGATAAAAGAAATAGAAATAAAAAGTATGAAAGATATGCAAAATATAATAACACATGATTGGGGATTTTTTTTTTTTTTGAGATTGTAATATTTTTACGCATTTTTTTCTTGTTGTTCGCTATTGTTATTGTTGGTGAACGGTTAAAGAAATAGAAGAAAAGTTAAACATAATTATATGATGAAAATGAAGGGGTTGTTGATGATGATGGTTTTGGTTCAATATAAGCAATATTTGCCAAATCTCTCAATGATTCATAAAACAGCGGGGTCTCTCGGAAACGCGCAAACCCCTCCAGCGCCTCGAATTCGTCCAGGGTCAAATGAATTGGGTTGCACAGATCGGCTACGGATAAACGTCGTTGTTTCGGTACAACATCCATTTTCTCAATCTTTGGTTGTTCTTGTTGATAATTATGTTGTTGAATTTCTTGAACGACTTGATCGTGATCATCATCAGCAACATCGTCCCATTGAGGTTGTTCGGGTGAGCCTAATGATATAGGCGACATCAAACCACCTTGACAGGCTTGTTCTGCTTGATGTCTTTGACGTTCATGTTGTTCCTGATTTTGTTGTTGAATTTTTTCTTGGTGTTGCTGTTGCTTTCGTTGGTGGCTATTATTAGGATGCTGATTCGTTCGATGTGTTTGTGTGTGTTGCATCATATTATCCCATCGACTGAACATCCGTGTGCATCCAGGCACAATGCATTGGTATGGTTTCTATTATTATTATTATTATAATTGAGTTATTTTTTTAATTAGTAAGAGAAAAATTTTAATAAAATAAAAAAAAAGGTACCAAAAAAAAAGTTTTCAATTTCATTTGCGCAGTAAAAAAGCACAATCGCGCAGTAATACTACAATGAAATTGATTATGATAATGATACATACCTCTCCAGTATGCTTTCGTGTATGTCGAGCCAAATGTTCACTTCTAGTAAACACCATATGACAATCGCCAAAACCTTTACACTGAAATAACTTTGGTCTGCTAGATTCGGTGTTAAGATTGTTATTGCTCTTTGGATGATCGCTTAGATGATTGCTGTTTCTGCGTGATTTTTTTACTGGTGGCATGATAATTTGGTTTTTGTTTTAAAGGAAAGAAGCAAAAAGAAAAAAAAATTGAGAAAAGAGAGTTGTTGAAATAGAAAAAAAAAAAGTAGAAGAGAAAGAGAGTTAAAGAAAAAAAAAAGGGGGGGAGTCTCGGCTTTGAACTATTTTGTACAAGTAAAAGCTTGTTCTGTGGCCAAGTTTTTGCTCCGTCGTCATTGTGATGAAAAAAAATTATTTGCACCAGATTCCACAGTGTTCCACACACGTTCATTTGAGTCATCGGGATTCGTTTTTGCCATCATAACATAGAACAAAGAGCGTACCTTTTTTTTTATGGCGGCGACATTAAACTAAAACACCAAAAGAAAAAACGCGTGTCATCGACTATTATGTATAATCTGCCTTTTTTATTTTCTTCCCTCTCTTTTGATTCTATTAAAAAAAAATTTCATACAACTGCTGCGGTGATGAATGAAATCTTTTTTTCTCTTTTGTATATTATCATCTGATCGCCTCAAAAAGAGAGAGAAAAAAAAAACAAGTTATTGTAATCACCTGTTTGCGGCGTTGTACAGGTCTCTCATCTAACTTGGTCAGGGCGCACATTTCAGGAACACAACACCATTTTTCAGAGCATAATAGTTCTTTTACACTTTTGGGGTTATGTTCTTATGAACCTTAATTGCGCTTATATGCTGATGTGAGCTCATATTTTTTTATTATATATTGACTCTTCTTGATTTAAATAATCAAAAAAAAAAAAAGATTTTATATTTGAAGTTTTTCTCCAAAAATATAAGGCGGTTGTTCGGTTATTTCGACATAAAAGGGTTATAAACCACATGTTTACTAACCTGGCCCTTTACATTGTTTGCTTCTTCTTGTGTGGTTTTGACAGCTTTTCGTTTTTGACCTCCGCTTTGGTGAAGACGTGTTCTTGTTGGTGCTTCTAATTTTTCTTGAGTCACACAAACACAGACACCACGTATATCTTCTACTGCTAAAGATAGCTCTTATTGTTTTCAGGGGTATTTATGAAGCTAATTGATATAAAAATGGAATACAATGAAATTCGTAAACTATCGAAAGCAATCTATAAAAATATATGTTTATGGTAAGCATATATATGTTTTCTAAGCATCGATCAGATAGTATATATATATGTAATAGTTATTTTTATTATTGTCTATACAAAGCTGCCTATTATGTTTACTAATGCATTCCTGGACCGTTTGGTACCTGTTTCAAAACAATCATGATATGATTTACTCCGATGCATGCTTTTTTTTCGTGTAAACAACAATATTTTTTAGTGTTGGTCTGGATTTTATTATTATTATTTTTAAACTAAAAAAAGTTTAGATACGATCAGAATCAAGTTATAATGATGCAATCTATTTTTTTTTCTTGCTTTACATTGAGCAAAAGTATAAATATTATTTATTTTTCTATCACTTTCTTTTTTATTCCATAATAATAAAGAATCTGATTTTTATAGAAGACCAAGAAAGGAAGATCTAGAATGAAAAAATAGAATTCCTCTTTTCCACCATATTAAAGTTTCCTTTCGTTTCACCGAACGTGTGTTTCGATTACAACAACCAAAAAAAGTTTGCGAACGGACTCGATCGTCCCACTCCGCCATGTTTTGTACCTCGGGTCAAGAATAATTTTACCGCCTCTTTTTTCAAACCTTTTTTTTTTGTCGTATAGTTTTTTTGCGGAGTGGATCATGGGAGTGGCACGGCCCACCAAACTGCCGGGTTTCACCGTTGTTATTTTTTTTTTCCTTGTTTATATTATCATCAGTGGCATGATATTAATTTAATACTTTCAAAGGGAGACAAAACTTTTTAGTTTTTGTGTCAACAACAGAACAAGAAATAAAAAGAAAATTGTACCATTAAATAAAATTACAAATATAACGTCATTGTTGACAACACGGGTGAATCTAAACACTAAATGAATATTGACTTTTATAATAACGTCATTTATCGTGATTAGATTTTTCAATAACTAACTAAACAAAAGTTCTCTCTCAGTCGCATTCTTTCATACAGGTGAGTGTATACGCTTATGTGTACTCAAAGCACAAAAAAAAAAATAGCACCAAAACTACTAGTATGAATATATATTCACAATTATGGTTAGACGGAGTGGTGCAGCGATAAAATTAGTTACAATCACTAAAATTATCTGTGTCTGCTTGAAAGAATCTCAAGCAATAGTACCCGATGATTCGGATAAAAGATGTTGTTCGAAGATGAATGGTTACGTGGTTGATATCAAGTAGTAGCTATAGCCGATAGTCATATTTACTTGCTATGAACGAGTGTACTTAAATGGTTAGGAGGAGTAACACGTTCCGAGAATACTATGATGTTTGTTTTATAGACAGAGAACTTCCTTGTTTGGTGTTTGTAGTATGTAGAACCAACCAGAGAGGTTGCATGATTATAGCGTTTGACGAGATTTTATCTAGTTTTTATATCACGCTGCTTTATTAATGGTCATCCGATTTTCATATTTGTATCTTTATTATAACTCTTGCATTATACAAGAAAATAGTAACAGTTTCTTTTTATACAGCAGAAGAACAAAAATTCAAATTAATCCAAAAGCACTTCTCCTGTGGAACGTGATGCTGACTACCTCTTCATTCTACTATTCTTATTATTAATTAATTATTGAATAACGGTGACAAAGTAATAACTAAAATATATTAGTATGGAATTATTATAATTTTATATCCATAGTACTCCCTAGAGTTTAATTAAAGAAATGTAATATAAGGTTCCAGGCCCTCTACCATTTCTCTTTATGAATATTAAATAATATATTATGGCACTGTGTAATCGAGACAACATATCCTTGTTATGATATAGTCGCTAAACTTTAATCGAATATCATCAAAAATAGCAATACGCTACCGATCCATCCCCGAGTATATTTTTATGAGATATCATTCCATATTTTTAAAAACAAAACACAATTTCCTTAATCGTGAGCACGCATAAATTTGAAAGCTTCGCTGATAGCAACAGTTTACAAGAATAACTGACTACCATATCAACGGGGCGTGACTCTTTTTTGGTTAGCAACGTCATGGTTTCCATAGTTACCCATTTTACAGATAGATTAACTTAAATACGTTAAGTGGATGAAAGAAACAAATGGCTGATTTGAACTATTTGTATAAGCGATTGTCTATTTAATAATATAAAAGTTTGCTAGTAGGGAAAGAGGTAAGTGGGGAAACGCCCAGTTTATAACCTAGTGACGTGAATTTTTTTTTCGAAAAATAGACCCAAGCCGCAAAGACTGGAATATACAAATCCAGCACAAAGTTGTCAAACTCCCTTTTGAACCCCAACTCTTACAACCCAAAAAGAAAAGGAAAACATATACAGTATGCATCGGTCATTCAGCACAAGTGCCAGCACTGCAGCCAAATATTATAAAGTCACCTTAACACGTTCCACCATTGGTCTTTCTCAAGATTATCGTGCAGCTGCAAAAACACTCGGTCTTTTTCGATTAAACCAATCTACTTACCAACCCGTTAATGCTAGTACAGCGGGTCTCATTTTAAAGTTGAAGGAAATTGTACGGGTACAAAACGTTGATCAAATTCCGGAAAAATCTGCAGCCAACAAGATGGAACGAGGTTACAAGGTTGTTGGTCGTATGCTGTAGATTCCATCGGTTGCTATTACTATATTCTGTTTTTTTTTTCATTTCCACGCTTCACATAATTTCTCACCATGTCACTTTGTTTCCTCCTATCTCTATACATGCTTTCTTGTAAATAATAAAAATAATTACAATATTATTTTTTGACTATATCGCATCATTCGTCCCTCTTCCTTCTTTTCACTAACATAAAAAGAGTATGATACATGATATGGAATACGGTAAATTGCATTTAGAAAAAAGTGTGGGATTAGAACTCGAATTTTATGCTAGGTAAATATGAAGTACTAGTGTCATCCGCGAACATATATTTACGGATGATTTACTACATTTTTGTAGATGAACCAGAGGATGATAATACGCTGCTACTGAATCAATCTTCTTAAGATAGAGATATGTTATAAAAAGGAGTAGCTTTGAGTACTCACTTGACATTTACAGATAAATCAATAATGTGATATTTAACTAACGGTACCCAAATATATGTAGAATAGTTGTGGTCGTATATATTTACGATCATACGGGACTATTTTTAATTCATCACAGAGCAATATTTTTTTTCGAACAAGTAATAGATGATCTAATTTATTTTGAAAGCACCTATGTTATTATAATTAAATTTTACCATATATTTTGTCTAGTTAATTATTAACTTGCAAGGATGAATTGTTTTCTCCTGTATTTAAAAGTTCAGTACTTTTGTTTAGTTCTGTAGATATCAGAAAAATGCCTTTATTTATTATCCATTATATAACAATGTGCTTGACTTTATTTTTTATGCATTTTTTAAAAATAGGACATGCAGAATTGCATTAGTACCTTTTTACACATATATATATACATATATATATTATAACGATATTTCTTATCATCTTCAAACTTTTTTCATGCTCTCTACCACTTTAAAATTCATGTTTTAATTGCAAGACTTATAAATGATATTTGTTGACTGTTCCTTGTACTATGGCTGCAAATACTCAGTTTCTTCGTTACTAACTTCAATTCAAAACTGGTATCAGTCACTAAAGAAGTTAACTATTATCTATCATAATCTTCTAGCTGTGGTGTATATGAGGTGAAGCTTTTTTAATTATTATTTTTAAAATGTAATATGTTCAATATTGTTGTATAGATTGAAGAGTTATTCAAGTGCCAGAAAACACATTTATTATCTTTGTATAATTATTCTTCCCATGATAGAAGCTGATCTTCAGCATTAGATCGTGTAACGTGTTCTATACTCAATTGTTAGAAATGCATAAATTATGACATCGACCTTTGTTATTTATAACGAGAATAAGATAATAGACATAGTAAGCGAAGAATTGATAGTGATGATATATGTGCATTATTCAGTTAGTTTTTGCGCTGCTTTTTCTTTTTACGTACATAAATAAGTCACATATGATAATACAATAACTAGAATACGTTTAACTTTTTGGAAAGTAATAGCAATTACGGTTGTAAAAGTTAAGTTTATTACAATAATATGCTGGTCATCATCCCAACGCCAAGATAACCACGACGGGGTATACTTATCAATACGTATGAGGTTCAATATTCCATTCAAGCAACACGCTACCATATAAGTTGTGACCTGCTCTAGATATGCTACAACTACATTTATAATAGTATAAACTATTATATAGCAAAGAGTATGCATAGATGCAATATACGAATTTCTATTCCTGAGAGAAAATTGTGCACTTTACGTTGAACACGTTTACCACTGTCTATTTCAAATTCTGCTCAAAGAATATCTCATAATATTGTTGAGATTGGTGACGTATTGCATAAACCTCATCCATATACTGATGGTGATAATAGCATCAACGTTGTTGTTACTGCTACTGAATCTACTTGTTACTTGATAATTTCCAAACGTTTCCAAACCTAGACTTATTAATTAATACATTTTCTTCTTCCATTTCTTTTTTTCTTTTCATACATTACGAAGTATAGGCAATGTAGTGACTAGTAAGTTTACAAAAGAATTGGAGAATGTACATACAGATTGACACTCAAATAAGGATATGAGTAGACTTGTCCTATTAATGAAACTAAGTTTTTTATTGCTACTTGGTATATTTGGCTATATATGTTATGTACAGCCTTAAGAAATAATAGTAAAATAACAATTCAGTACAAATGGATTTATAATTAATTAATAATATTAATACGTAGTGTTAATATAAAGTTTACATGGTAACATTTTTGAAAGCATCTGCTTTAGAATCGTACGGTGACATTAGAAGGAATTACATGTTTGATTTGTGTCTGTGTAACACCATGGATGGATATAAGATGAATCAGTGATAAACTTGGGTTACCACTAAGAGCTTGCAAATCCTCTTCCGTTATTTCCGTGTGACCAATGCAAAGCTGTTTGAGGTGTGGTAACGATGCAGCATCTTGTATAAATGTTTTGACACTTTCCTTCTTCATTTTTCCTTCACTCATACTGATTGTAATATCCGATAAGCTTTGGATCTTGGCACATGTTTCCAAAATAGAATCCCTCAATCCAGCACAATCTTTGATACTCAGCGTATCTAATGAAGAAGATTTTGTTGCGTTTGATCCGTAAGCCTTCAATAGTTCTTCTAACTTTGATGCATTGAAATTACATCGAATAAGACGTATCTCTGTTATTCTTGGCATTGCTGCGATAGCCTTGAATGTATTATCTGGGATCAAGTTGTGTCGGGAATGACATAGATGTAAACACTGAAGATTTGGTGTTAGTTTCAATAGAGTGTCCAGTTGAAGACATACAGCTAGAGGGATATAATCGATTCGAAAAAACTTCAAATTGGTAATAGGATAAGCGGCAAAATGATGGGGAAATTCTATTAATTGCAGTCCAAACATGATTCGTATTTCCAATGATTGTAATGTTGTATGATGTTTTTCCAGAGCAGAGATTATGGAAATTGGTGATTCGAGACTGTGACAGGTTAACACTTTTAGTCCACCTGTAGCAGGTGGTGATGACGGTGGCGATGCTGTTGAATTATTATTGTTATTTTTATTATCAACTTTATCAAATGAAAAATGTTGTTTTCTTACCCACCATGCTCTACCATTGACTGAGAGTTCCTCAAGTTTTGGACAATATTTTTCAACAGTGTCATAGATATCGTCGCGACAAACATAGATATAAAGTGAACGAAGATGTGGGGAATGTTGAAAAAGATTTTGTAGATCACTACTATGGATTCGATCAGTTGTTGATAATTCAATATTTGTGAGTTTGGTTAAATAGGTCAGCGAGAGAGATGTGGTGATTGCTTCTGGTACTTTGGTCGTAAACTTGATGGTTGTAAGGTTGCGACAAATCGATAAAATATCCGATAAATGGGGTATATCGTCCGTTCCCTCAAAGTAAACATCCAATAGTTCTAATGTATTGGCAATGTTGGTCAAAGCAGAACATAATTGTGCATAATGATTATGTAATTTGTAACTAGGAACTAAATAGAATATAAAGAAACAAAAAGATTAAGTTATTAAATGAGTGGGGATACTTTTCTTGCTGATAACAAGCTTTATGATATACGTATATACACTGTGACACACATTATACCCACTTTTTTTAAATATCCTTCCCCCCTTCCACTTTTTCTTTTTTTTTCTTATTATCCAATTTTTGTATATGCTTACCAGTACGTTTCACCTGTAGTGAATGAAGATTTGAAAAATCCAGCGTTTTAATCAATTCTGTACAATTCTTTGCTTGTTTCCCTTGTGGTAAACTAAGTTCTTTTACATGGTGTGAGATGGAGGGTAACAGCTTGTAAGGAGACAATACTCCTTCTCCTGTAAATGAATAGACATCTATCCTTTGCCAAAGTTTTGGATCATTCACAATATATCCCCGCCAACTGGATGATACTCGTGTACATTGAGTAATGGTTTCCAAAGGTACAAATTCAATGATTCGAAATACGACGTCACAAGGTACATAAGCAAATACATCCAAACGATGTGCATATCGCCTTTTGGCTTGCTGTTTTTCATTACATAATGTTTCATACTGTTGGTCATTTGTTGGTACACGTTCCAATCCTCTTTTAAGAACATCAATCGCCCGTACTTGAAAACCTTGTTCTGCATATCGACGAGCCGTACATAGATATCCAGTCGGATCCATTGGAGCATAAGTCATCATAGCTGTCGTATCTTGAAGTGCTTTATCATATTGTCCTTTTTGCGCCCAAGCAGCAGCCCTCATTCGGAGCAAATTAATGACGTTATTTAAAAAGTCATGAATGGCAGGCGTGGAAAGTTCAATCGTTGCATCGTAGTCCGCATTGTCAAGGGCTACTTTTGTCATTCCGACAGCTTGATCAAGTACATTATTATTGTTAGTATCGAATCGTGTTGATTCTTGATTGTCAGGTACTTTATGTTTTTTTGATGCACCCGAATTGAACATTCTTTTGTATGTATATAGAGCTTGTCAAAAGGGACGAGGGAGAGCTTGGTTCAAACAAAAAAAAGGGAGATTTTTGATATAAGGAACGATTTCCAGAAAGAAAGAAATTAAGAATTAGCTCAGACCTGGCACAACATTTTACCCGCACCAAGGAAATATTTCTAAGGTGTGCATGAATTGACGTTGTACCAATTTTATACTTTAGAAGCCATGATACGTGTTTAAAATCGGTACGTAATACGTATAAGTCTGTTATTTTATATTTTTCAATACATCAGCTTTTATCATATTCATGCTCTTCCAGATATTGTTCCTAAGAATATAGATATGAACCCCCAAAAAGTTCAGACTAATACAATGTTACGTAATTCAACTGAAATATTCATATGCATTTAGAAAAGATATAAGAATAACAATGATTTTTTAAAGTCTCCAGAAGCTTGGTAAAATTGTGTTGATTTAAAGATTTTGGAAATTGTAGATAAACTATATAAATTGAAAAGGAAGTATGTATGGAACTATTTTTCATGATATACTCTGTCTAATCGTTCGTACAACATTAGCAACCGCAGCAGAGCAATGATTTTTTTTTTATAATTTAGACGGAATATGACTTTCTCTCCATACGTAAAAGTATCCAGAACAATTATAATAGAAAAAACGAAATGCTGATATTACAAGCCGATTGATTGATGAAGAAAAATAATATCATAAAACGAATTTCGGGATCGATAAAATTAAGCTGTAATTTTTAGTATTCTTTTGCTCGATCATATATAGTAACAACTCTTTCTTACTTTATACATAGTTAAAATATAAAAAAATAATTCAAACTGATTAGTCATTTGTTTTTTATTATGCTATTATATAATATAATGGGATATTTTTTCTACTTTGGAGCTATACGTAATACGTTTAATTCATTATATACATCTGCTAACTCACTGTTGGACTCGCGTATAAAATCTTGTTTATAAATCAGTTAAAAAAATAAAGTTTTCATTCTACTTACTACTTTATTATCCGTGGATACTAATTTCTGGCATTTCCAAATATACAAAAAATATATGATACTACGAAAACTGCCCTTGGTTCAATGAATATGCATTTCCTTTTTACTACACTTGAGCTCAAAGTTAATAGCATGTAGTTGATTTATTTGCTGTATAATACAGTTGGATTATTGAGAGAGATTGCTGAAAATTACTGTATTCTTCAAACAGAAGCTACGATAGTATATAGTAATAAGAGGCAATGGTTCCACTCCATTTAGTTTAGATATTTCTACCTTCCACTTTATTTTACTTCAGTTTTCCCTATTTTCTTCTTTTTATCAATTTGTACCCGTATATACCTTCACCACACCTGCATAACATTTTTCCTGCTCCCTAGCAGGCTTTTCAGTAGCTCTCTTTGTGAGATGACGAAAGCAATAAGCTGAAATCAACGTGTGTTCAATTAATTTCGTCGTTAATAAAACAAATAATTTTAACGTAATAGGCAATGGTTATTATTATTGGATATTTATAGGTAGCTACGAGAACATTTTATAATATACAATAGCCTGTTCACGAAATGATATCCTGCATATTGAATATGCACCTTCAGGGCGTTAGTGTTATGTAGTTTGACAAATATGTATCACATCTCTCTTTTCTGTTAGTATTCCAGTATTGATTATCATGAGTGAATAAAAGCTTCAAGTTCAAATAGGGTGAAACTTAAGATTTTGTATGCACCTCCACCGCTGGCATATTTATTATTCACATACATATATACAGCAACTACGTATCTACATGATGATGTGATTTCAGCGTACACCAATTAGTATATTTATTATCATTGAAATTTATAATAATAATAAACTACGGGAGGAACACTTCCATAATACACAGTTTTTCTAATCATTCTGATCATATTCGGATAAAGTGTAGGTATACAAATTAAATATCTGTATAGTACTATTATTGTAATTCTCTTTAGAAAAGAAATAATGAAAAGCTGCTACTAATGGTAATAATAATAATGTACGTAAAACTTTAACTTACGGTTTATAATACAATATTAAGTGTCGGTGAAGCATGTTCCGGCTTTATATTTCGTTTTATTTAGTGATACCTTTTTTTATTACCTGAAACGAATCAACAGAAATTATCCACCAAAAGTGGCCAAAAAAAAGTTACTACTGTAACAAACAATAACAACAAATAAAAATAAATAAAGAACTACGTAGGTCTGCTATCTAATGTTTTTATTCTATATTCCTTTTTATCCTTAAAGTTACTAAAGTACTTTAATCTATTTTTAACATTGTTTTATGTCGCCATCAGATGAAGCATTTTCTTTTTAATATAACTTTATAGATACAACTATAGCACTAAGATATATGAGTGTAAACTGAAACGACATCCACATGTATGTCTTGTCAATTAATCTTCTCCGTGTTCGAGTCCTTTTTTACTTCCCCTCACCCCAGTTAATATAAAAATAGATATGATAGTATGATGGGTGCAAATCATGTAGTGAATAAATTGCTCGCATGGGCATCTAGAGAACTTTATCATATTGATTGAATAGTAGTAGACCCGTGCTCTATTACATGAGCCGTCGAGGATTATACTGGTACTTACGTACATGTTTGATTGGGGCGGTTTTAATCTGCTCTGATAATAACAAACAGGTTAGTAATAAAGAAATAAAAAAGATATATCTAGTATTGCGATAAAGTAGGTGCCCATACTAGAAGTAGGGATTATTATTATGGTTGGTTAGATATATGTTTTGGCTGAATGTGCAATATTGAAACGTTCGTTTACATTCAGCATGCTACCTTATACACTTGATCATGTACTACATTTTTATTAGTATTAAGATTATTATATGTATATTTTTCGTCTGTTACTTATGTGCAAGCTCAATTTATATTGCTGTTACAGGTATGTCTGTTCATGCTACTCACTGGTATTTTAGTCATGGAGCATTTGTACAAGTTAGTAGCTAAATTATATAGCTAATGCAAACTTTAATAATAATAAACAAATATATAAGCCCACATTCTGTTTCACAAAGGCTAACTAATCTATCCATTTATGCAGCATGTCTCCAGTTTGTGGAACATATATAATGATCGTTGGTTTATAAAGATGGTGACAACCTAAAAAAATGCTCAGATGGACCTGGACTTCTATACTCAATTATTGTTGGCTTATCAATTTTTAACAGCAACTTTTGTATTTTTACAGAGAAAAAAACAAAACCTAGAAATAGTATTGAGTAGTATTCAGTCTTCTCGTTGATTATATTGATTAATTAATTATTCTTCGCCACACAGCACATAGTTTCTAGCAGTTTCAAATAATATTTATATAAAAATTACGCTTCTCATCAGTACATAGACTAATTATAATTAGTAACAATTAACGATAAAATATAAATAGAAAATAAACACTATACCGAATTAATAGATGGATGGTAATGAAATTTATTTAGCATGCTCTGTACCAGGTCATACAAATGATGTCAGTTGTAAAAATAAAAAATAAAAAGCTGGTGGGCTAACTTTACCACGCGAAAAAAAAATTATTGGAGGCATCTCCGCATGGTGCCTCAAATTATACAAATTGCTCCATATTTTTGATGTTGTACAAAAAATAAGCAGCTTTTTTTTAAAATAGCAGAGAGGAGATGTAAGCTTGGTTATAAAACGAAACTACGGTTGTTGACTTGTTTTGTTATATATAGGATGACCCAAAACTTATTCCCGCTTATACATACTTATTAAAGTCGGAGAACCCTTGTTTGCATATTTCATATTATACTCATATGAAGCTATTATATTATATAAAATTTTTGGTTATAACATCCCGTCAATGACACTGAAAAAAAAATAGAGTATTTCCATTCAAGTAACACAACACCGATTGCTTTTTATGTTTATAAAAATAGGGGGGAAGGGTTCCAGACAACAGTTTTTATTATTATTGTTATAAGGATTTAAAGATTAAACTTGCCATTGCTTTTTTTATTCAGGTATTAAGTAAAATTTCATTTTTTTCACTTTAATAATATAAAAAGAGGAAAAAAAAAGGGATCGTCATTTCCTTTTTATTTTTATTTCCTTTTTTTTACTCAGTTGGAACTGTTTTATAAACTGAAGTCAAAAAAGCGTTGATTTTATTAGTGCGGGGATTAAGGACGCAGATCATTCTTTTCATGTTTGGCAATACAACTTGCTGCTTTTATATAATTGAGGTAGAAATAAATGGTCTGGTATTATATTATATTGTATCATATATATGTGTGTGGGAAACAGAGGAAGAGAGAGAAGGAGAGGGTACAGAAGCTTAACAAAGTTTAACACAATAATTGAATTAATTAACTAGAATCAGTTTTTGTAAGCTAAAGCCGAGATTTGTTATTAACGTTTTTGTATAAAAAAAAAAAGTGTAACAAAGCCTCCACTTATACTACATCCAAAAACGGCTTGCTACTCCGTGTCCATTTTTTTTTTTTCTTTTATCCCTCTCCTTTTCCTCTTTCTTTCTCTTCCTTTTGTCTTTTGTCTTTTTATTTATTTATTTATTATTGTTCTATACTTTACCATTCAGGTTGGTGTTTTTCCCTTAAGAACAAAAAAAAAAACCATTTTTTTATAAGACACGTTTCAGCAAAAAAAAAAAAAAAAAGAATCAAGGAGAGGTCATGGCGAACAACCATTCGTCCTTAAATAGTAGCAGCACCGAGCGTCCTCCTTCGGCATTTCAGTGGCCTATTCCATCCTCTTCATCAGAAATTACTATCAAAGAGATTTTGGATAATTATCAACATGATCCCGAAATATTAAAGCTTGTTTTAATTGCTAAAGCTGAGGAAGATAAGGTATAGTGTGATATATATATATATATATATATATATCTATAAAATTATATTTGTATTATCTATCTGTTAGGAATAGAAGGAGGCGATTTAGAGAAAAGTAAAAAGAAAGAGCAATCCATAATAACAAACAATTTCTGTTTCTGGGAACCATAGAAACAAACAGCGCAAAGTACTCTACAAATTGAACGAACACGTATTCAACAAAGGATGATGGATATGGATGCTTTAAGATCTTATCCACAACCACCGCCTGGTGCGGTTATCTATCCATCATCTTCCTCTTCATCATCACAACAACCACAAACTTCTCAGCAACAACAATCGTCACATCATCAACACCAGCAACCACCACAGCAACAGCAGCAACCACAGCATAATAATGATAATAGTAATAATAATAGTAATAATAATGATAGTAATAGTATTCATCAACATCAGCCCACATCATATCATAGTTTACCTCCATTCCAACAACAAGTGATTGCACGTGTCACGAGTGATCATCAACATCATCAACCAGTCTCTCCAGCGGGCTATTACCCACACTCTGCACATCCGCTCTGTCCTCCTTCTTCTCATCATGAGCAACACAACCAACAACAGCAGAATTCTAAATCCCAACATACACCACAGCCACAAACGGCAATTGCGACGCGACCTTCTTATTATTATGACCATAAACAAAAGAATGGTATTGGAAAGAAGAGACCACACGATGCCAAGCTTTCTCATGATCAAGTAATGGAAGTACTCAAAGCAAAACTACAACGCGGCAACAATGCCGTAGATAAAAGTAAGAGAACTAGGACGTTGCCCAATCTATTAGTCACTACAGCAACAAATGCTACCTCGACGACGACATCAACAACATCTAATAACAATAATAATAAACAAATAACAGGAAAACCTGCATTACCCCCTCCACCACCCCATCATCCTAATCATAATCATCATTCTCAACCACCTTTATCAACACCTTCGCCTCGTTCCGCTAAACCAGTTTTACCACCTATCGATACAAGCGTGGGCAGGATACCCTCTCGTGGCCCATTATCTTCAAATTCATCTCAAAAGTTACCTCCATTTTCTGCCACTGCAGCCTTGGCTGATGCATCGGTCATCAAAGGCGAACGCCGTGTCAAATCACTTTCCCCACCCCCTTTTGCTACTTCTACTCATCGTAGTTGATGATTTTGTTATTAGTTCTTTCCCTTCTTAATATATATATATATGTACGTACGTATGCAAGTATGTATGTATGGTTTTTCTTTTTGTTTGTTTGGGCTAATTATATATATATATATATATACAAAAGTATTTTGAAGAAAAAAAATCACACATTGAATTTTTTTATACATTCGAAGAAAAAAGGCATCCACTTTTTCAATAATAATAAACTGAGAAGAAAAAAAAAAAGGGAAAGGAAGGGGAAAACCAAGTTTGAAAAAACCATAAAAAACGATAAACATTTTTTTTTTGTTTTTAATCTTGAGAGCCTGATTTTACAGGTAGAACATTTGATCGACCCTTTCTTCGATTTGTTCTCTTGACAAAGATATATAATATAGCTGCAAATGCACCACATGTCATAAACCAGTGAACTCGTAACATACCGAAACCTTGTTGCATGCTTTGACCAACGCGTGCATGAAATGGTAACGTGGATACGCCAATCAGCGCTTGTTCCGGAATATCTACCTTGAGTGCCTGTAGCACCTTGTCTGGATCATCCAACGAGAACTTTTTACGATTAATATCATGTGCATAATACTTATTATTCTATTATATATCAATTATTATGATTGTGTTATTATTATTATAACTATTAGTCAACATGTAAGTATATGAATATATTTTCATATCCATCTGAACATCACTATGATTATGTATATTTTCCTTACCACGGGATCCACAATAATTAAAGCTGGCAATCGGTTCGGATGTACGGCATAAGCGGTCCGTGCATAGTTACCCCAAGTTGTACCTTCCAGAATAGCAAATAAGACCCGATCCGATTTACTTGCCTTTTGTTGTTTACTTTGTGTTTCAGCTATTGCTCGGAATTTAGCCATATTCTCATAGTCATCCTTATTTATGACTCCTACCACAGCTGTACGCGTTCCTTGCAAAATTTCAGGTGCGTTACTAGGGTTTATATCGCTGACTAATGGAAATTTTTCATTTTCAATCCAAGAAATCAGGGACTGGCGAACTGTTTCTGTGTTTGTAAATTGATGAGAAGGATAAATAACATGTTTTCCATCCTTGACAATAAGTAAAGTAGGTAAATCGGTAGGTGCCAAGTTAAAATGCCCAATGGCTTGAGAATCACTAGTCAAATAAAAACCAAGATCCCCAATAAATTCTCGTGCTACTTGTTGTAAAAGACCCTATACAACATTTTGTCAATAACTTGTCCAAACATAATAAAAAAAAAAAAGTAAAATTGCTGTTTACATTGGCAGAGTCACGTTCATCTCCATATAAGAAGACCAAGGCAACAGGTTCTTGTTGTAATCTACTTTCGAGTTGACCCCAATTGACTTTGAGAACAGTAGGACTACATATATATAATAAAAATTATTTGTTTTCATTTTAGTTGGAAATATGTATTAATATATGATATATATGTATTTTTTTACCCTGCCATCTTGTTTGCGAAGTTAACAAGGCTCACTAACGAACGGTCGTCATGGTAATCATGTACTGAACCACCAGTATATCTATATCCAAAACATAATTATATTAATGTTTATTTCCTTTTCTATCCACAAAAATGTACTTACAATTTCAATGTTGGGAATCCATGTACACCATTATTTACACAGGCATCTAAATTCAGCCAGATAATATATATAATTTTTAATACCAATTACACGTACTAATCTATCCTAGTATTTCTTCTTTTAACAGCAAATAATAACAGTTATTATTATGATATATATATAACTCCCATCCCTTACCTCGATGATCATCACAGTTTACTTCACCTACATTCACTTGGCGTTTAAGATCCTTTGCCATTTGTTCCCAAGAAGGTGCAAGTCTTTGACAATGACCACACCATGGTGCATAATATTTGATAAACCATGGTAAACCCGATTGTTTTGCTGCTTCCAATCCATTTCCATCCAAATGAATCGAAATACCATGTGGATTAGATATAAGATTATCATCATTACCAGGAGTAGCTATAATACCACTTTTACTTGGGTCATTATCATACGCTTCAGTTTGTTCTTCCACAAATACAGTCAATTTTTCATAAACGCGATCTTTTGTTGGATATTCGTCGGCAGGTGCTTTGCCATCCACAAAGAGTTGAAGTGTCGGGAAATGACGAACATTATGAGCATCGCAAAGATCAGATTGAAGTGTACAGTCGACTTTGGCGAAATGAAAGTTTTGTAACGATTCATACTCATCAGCAAGTTGTTGCCATGTCGGTGCTAATAATAATAACAATAAAAATATTAAATAAATCAGAATCTCCGGGGAGAGGGGTAGTGATGGTAAGATAGGATATTAAAAGAAGGTTCCCCCACAATGTCGGTTTTTCTTTCCTTTTCCTCTTTTGTTATTTCGATTTTTTTTTTTTGCCATTCAATCTTACCGAATTGTTGACAATGAGGGCAAAATGGTGAAAAATGGTTTACAAACCTAATTATGTAAAAAATAATAATAATCAGTCTTTTTATATATGTATACTCATCACTACTGTAGCAGTAACAATAAAATCAAGTGTAGTAAGAATAGTTTTTTTTTTTTTTTACCAAAGTCCTTGTTTTGTAATAACTTCAAAATCACTCCCACTAAGTTCTTTAACTTCAGCACCTAATGCACATTGACATAATATTAAAAGAATACACCATGTCCACCAAAAATTCATGGTTTTTTTTCTTTTAGTGAAAAAAGGTGGAAGGAAGGCTGGAAGGGGATAGTTATCAAATTTAAAGCCGATAATAAAACGGAGTTTTTTTTTCCGTGTTTGAAATGTAATAATACAGGTTAGAGTATTATGTCGTATTTTATATTGAACATATGAGGCTGAAGATAACAACAAGCTCCACTAATGTATCGAGGCAGGCATATATATTCAGTAATAGTGTGAATGTAATTACTCTTTTCTTGATATTTCTCTTACTGTTATTTCAATAAGGACTGTCAAGTAACAACAATACAATGATATATTACATAATTTTGATAAATTTACAATATCTCATCATTTTAACTATTTCTTCGGTCTAGAATGAAATGAATTTGTCATATGCCATTTTTAGAATTACATCAGACGACGCTCTATAAATATATTAAAAGATTTACTGAGTTCAGATATTTAACTTTTATATCACGCACATTTAATCACTGAGTTAATGCTTTTCATGAGAATTAAGAAGCATTGGAATGTGTATGTCGTGGTCAGTAGACCGCTTTTAGAGAATATGTATCAAAGGACTCAAAGGAATGTTGATTAGTGTAATAGATGATATTTTGTCAAATAAGTCTGTCAGGAATATAAAATATGGCATTAGTAAATAATAGATAGATAGATTTTTATGAAATCAGATATTGCTACTTACCATTAAATCGGTACCCGTTAAACTGTATATGGCTAAGCCGACAACATTAATCAATTATCTTTTATACGTATAGTTGGCAGTATTCCGATGATTTGAGGCTATATTATAATATATAGCTTTATCTAAATATATGTAATTTTATGTTACCTTTTTATTACCTAATTCAGGAACATATTATATATACAGTACTAGAAAATCAGCATAAGACGATCAAGATATTTTTTTCAGTGTTTCGCATAGTGTGGTTAACATCCCAATGGTCCAGATTTTGGATTTACTTTTGCATTCGGTAAACTTTCTTTTTGACTTTAATGGGTAGATATTAAGTTGATAACTATAATGTGTTATGTTTTATATTATATAAACAAACATGTGGCGTCTGTACCATTAAAGCAGAATTCCATTCAAAAAATGGCCCATTTATCTTTTTATTTACAGTAGCTTTTCTTCTTACTGTATCCAGGTTTTTCTGAGACTAGTCATGTACATAATACATTTTTAATGAAAGGTTATGGTGTGGAACACTTTTCGAATGTTCCTTCTTTTTTATTTCAGTTCTCTAATCATAAGGCGGGAGAAGGAAGGGTGTGTCACAGGGACAAACAATTATATAAAATAATTAAATATTGGCTCTAAAAGTCAATAAAACATTAATTTGAAGGCCAAGAAAAGAAAAAAAGGAGGGTCTGTGCTTTTTCGGAGTTGATTGTGACAAGGGATATCAGTGACAAGGAAGTTTAAATACTTGGGGATCGGCATACACGAGATTCGATACTTCGTTAATTATTTAAACGGTTTTCCTTTTTTTATCGTCCCCTTTATGTTTTTTTTTTATTCATGCAAAGCTTGTTACTAGACAACATCACATACCCCTTTTTCTGCAATTACAAACAGCCATAACTACGGAAATTCAAATTTTGATTCTTTTTTTGTTCGTACTTTGCTCGTATTTTGGGGTATTTCAGGATCTGTTTCAGCCCATTATCACGTTAAACCAAATGAGAACAAAAAGGATGAGCGTGAATTGCGTGTTTTACCATTGCGCGTTACAAATATACGGGAAGAAAAGGGTTTCTGCGAGTTTTTACTCTTTTTTACCAGTGCAAGGTAAAAATATATTGATAAAAAAAGAGATACTATTAATAAGTAAATAATAAAAAAAATATTTATTTTTATAATGATAATAGTTATATTAATTCCTTCGACGAACACTATTTCATTATTAATGTTTATTTAGAAGTAAAAAGCCATTTTATTTTTTGATTGTAATAGATTCAAGCACGTTTCTTTCTTTTTTTGTTGTTCGTGTATTAAACGCGTTAATAGTTTAAAAAGTATGTTGTTTGTTATTTCAAAGAGCTGATTATTCTTGTTATAACAAAATAAAATAAAGACAGTAACGTCTACATGTCAATTCAAAAAAAGAATTTGAATGAATTACTTTTATGACATACATACAAAAAAAAAACACGCTACTGCATCATAGATTTCAGTATGGAGAAAGTAGTTTTTCTATTCCAAACATGATAGTAAAAGGTTTCTCAGCAACAAAAAATAAGCTTGCTTTTCATAACATAACAACAGTATTATTAAATCATTTTTACTTTGACAGCATACGTAATAAGAATTCATATTTTATTTTTATTCTTTTCACATATTAAGTATTCGACCAGCACGGTATTGGAATTCTTGTTATGATCATCTCGTGGATAACCTATATATTTTTGTCATGTCAACTATCAATTTTTTCCTCTTCTATAGCAATCAAATGGTATAATTTAGTTCAATCATTATAATAGGAATGGTCTTTTTTTTCTTTTTGTTCTTTGCATATAAACTATTTCTGGATAAGTGATTTCATTTTTGAGCTTTTTTTTTTGCTCTTGTTTTTGTCATTATATATTTATGTCTATAGTACGGTAGTACATGTATTATTATTATTATTAAACAAAAGTACGTATAGCTGTATGTACCTTTCTATATATTAATTCAAATTTGTGTATCATATACCTTGCTAAATTGATGAAGTGCTTTATCAACACATAGACACCTTAAACTACAAGTGCTACTTGTTAGTAGGATAGACCTATTTATCAAGGAATATGTGAATTTATCTCTATATGCATTTATACAACGTTAAAAACATTTTACTCGCACCGAGGAAATATTCTTAAAATGCAAACTACTCACACCGTATATTCTATAAAAATTACATTACTTCGTTGTTGATGAATTAATTGACCAATTAGTAAACTCTGTTATTTTAATATTAAGGAGGATTTTTATGAGAGTCACTGACAAAAATGAACAAAGAGAAAATATATCAGAGAATTTGAAATTGAGTTCAAGAATAAGTAGTTTTCTTTTGGTAGGCAATACTACTACTACTTACTACTGTACAATTATACGTTATTTACCTATCTGAACATATTTCGAATGAGCAGTTATATCAGCAATCATTATAATAATATTATTATTTAATAGCAAAAAACGAACCTTCAACAGAGGTGCTCACAATACTGTATTACATTATTATCGGTAAAACGCGACTTTGTTAAAGGTATGTAGATGCTTGGCTACAAAAGCCTGTAAATAAAATTGTTCACCAAAAGTACATACAATTTACATATACGTATTGTTAATTCGCTATACTTTTTAATTATTACTTGCACTGTAGAATATATGTACTTTATGGTTATCCCTATGGTTACTTATTACGTAAAGCTTTATGATAACAGCGAACAAAATATGCGTTATTTGTAGAATGAAAGAGATCGACATTCTATCATCATTTTGAAGATTTTTGCTGATATTGTACATCGACAATGTGCTTGATTTAAATGTATTCACACACACACACACACATACATATATATATATGTACTTATATAGGTCTGTTTATTAATATATTTCTAAATGTAAATAAAACTGCCAAATTTTTGTTTGTTTGGATTATTGATTGCTGTTAAACACGGGGATTTTTTGTATCACCCTTTTTTTTTTCTCTTTCCTCATCCCCAAATAAAAATATTTGTATACAGAATCCAAATTAATTTTTTTCATTGCTGTTTTTTTTTTAAAAAAGAATGGTAATATACGTAATATACGTAATAATATATGCAATAAATATTTAAAGGTGTTTGTGTATAAATGAGTTGGGGGGAGTGTAGAGTGAGTATATATGTGAGAAGAAGTAAAAAGATAATATATGGTATTATATAAAAGAAAAGAATGAACAAAAAAGTTTAAAGATTTAACAAGCACATCCACTAGATTCAGATCCATCTTGTGTATGAAGATCTACTTTTTGCACTATAAAAATGTATAATAATAATAAAAAAGAATCATATGGTTATATATTGATCAATTGACTTATATAAATGATAACTTACTCTGTTCTTTTCCATTTTCATTTGAATCCATTCCAGGTAATGCTTGAGCAATTCTTCGAAATAATGTTTTTACCTAATATATCAATATATAATGTCAATAATCCATTGATAAACATACATGAAATATAATCCTATATTAGAAAAAAGAATGAATAATTTTACATTATGTCCTGCTTTAGCACTTGTTTCAATGAACATCACATTATACTCCTTGGCCTTCTTTTCACCTTCTTCCAATGTGACTTGTCTATATCAGGTAATGATAGTTTAGTAAAAAATAAAACTTAATCTCAATGAATTGAAAACAAAACAAAACAAACAAACAAACCACTATATTACCTTTTATCATTTAAATCAGTCTTGTTTCCTACAAGAACAATAATAACTTCATTACCTCGTTCGGCACGTACATCATCAATCCATTTTTCCGTATTCAAAAATGAGTTACGATCTAGTAAAAAATAATTAGAATCAGAGTTATTTATAAAATATATTATATGTACATACTACTAATATCATAAACAACAACAGCAACGGAAGAATCTCTGATATAACTTGGGATTAAACTACGGAAACGTTCCTATTTAAGAAGAAAAGATATGTAGAGTTAATGTCCACCAACTCCTTCTTTCTCATCCCTGTTCGTATATAAACTTAAAAAGCATACATCATACTCATTCAAAGATATGCATTAACCTCCTCATTATTTTTTTTCCATGACTACTAACGCCTCCCCTCCACCTCAGGGTCCCTTTCTCTTCAAACCCCACAAATAGATTTCTTTCGCCTTAATACATATCAAAGGACCCAATTTATTATATTTATATACATACTTGTCCTGCAGTATCCCATAATTGAAGTCGAACGGTACGATCTTCTAAATACATTGTTTTGGATAAAAAGTCGATACCAATAGTTGCCTTTTATAATAATATTAAAATTATTAGTTTCTCTTTTTCTTTTCTCTTTTGATGATATTCATATATCTATCTATCTATATATATACCTGATAAGTGTTATCAAATGTATCATACATAAATCTTGTAATAAGTGAAGTTTTACCAACTAAATTAAATTGTATAAATATTTTTTTTTTTGTTTTTTTTTGTTTTTTTTATGATTCTGTGTTCTATCGGTATTTACCACTTTGTTCACCCAAAAAAACGAGTTTAAATTTTCGAAGTGGATTACTAAATTCTGGGCTTGCCATTTTAAATATATTTTATATGTACAACAAGAAAAAATAAAAGGTTAAGAGAAACAAGTAGTAAAAGATATTTTAATAGTAATAATAATAATACTAGTAGTAAAAAGTAGCTATAGTAATAGAAAAAAAAAAAAAAAAAAAAAAAAAGGCGGAAAAAGAATGATTAAAGCTTTAGTGCTTGTCTTTTTTTTTTTTAAGATGCAGATGCTGGAACTCTATTTTTTTTTAAGTGCTATAAGTCAACTGTTGTTGTTAAAATCGGAGTCTGTACATTTTACAGCATTTTTTTATGGTACAGTCAGCCTTATGGAAATTGGCGTTTTCTAAAAAATAATTGGCCAAAAGTCAAAAAAAAAAATTGATCGGATTTTAAAAATAAATGTCACGAGGTTGGCACAAGTTGGTGAAAACGTTTTTCTTTCATGCATCATATATTGACTGAGATGATAGCCATGCAAAGTAGAAACTTCGTGTTACAAGTAAAGAGTAGAAAAGACCAGCGTTTTATTCCTTATAAACTTTTTTATACTTGGCCATGATGTCAAATGTAAAATGTTACCATTGTTCTGATATTTTTGCAACCAAAAGCAGACGTAACATACATACTATTGAATGTCATGTTTTACACGTTAAAATTGTTAAGTGATTTTCCCAAAACAAGAAGATCCATTTGTATCTAACAAACACTATTGCCAATAACTTACACAGGTGAAAATTTTCTTGATCGGAAAGAAAGTGGGTTTCCTTGTCCTGCTTGTCAGAAATATTTGAAGAATGGTGCAACGTTGAAGATTCATTTGAAAAAAAACATCAGTTATCTTGTGATTTCATCTTCGATTCCACGGTCGAGATTCCAAAAGATCTAGCTGTTCATGACACACTTGTGTCTCTTGCAACGAAATCACCATTTGTACAAGATGTACTCAAATCGCCAAGTGCCATTGACAATAATTTACCGGCCAATACAAGCAACTCATCAGCTGATGTCTTGCCTCTCAATGTAGACGCGTGCTCAACAGATAATAGCGTTTTCGAATTGGACTTCACTGTGCCTACTGAACATGAACGTTTGACTTTCGAGAACATAGCTGTGTCCTGTCGCTTTCACGATTTTCAACTCCAAGTCAAAGACTAGAAGAAGATTTGAATGATGATCAATTAGTAACAGCGTATTCGATTAATCGTACCGATGATATGCTTTCTGATGATACACAGCTGTGGGATCATTTTGAAAGTAGTGTCGAGGATTACGCTGATGTCAACTTGAGACATTATCTGGTGAAATTTTGGGGACGAAAGTTCCCTAACAATATAATCAATTATGATGATATTTCTGACCATATCATAGTAGGAAGAAGACTTTATATGAATGAAACAGTATATGATGCAATTAAGACGAAACGGAAGACAGAAAAACTATGTCATTTTGTTAAGATGGTTATAGAAGTAGATACAAAAAAAAAAGTCAGGCGCAATGCTCCAGTGGATCTGCAAGTCCAGACATTTTTTGGGGAAGTTATTATTTACTTTGTGTATGAATATAACGGTAAGTAGAACATGTTTGCTGAAAGAGTAGATAATAGATTTAACCATTTATTTTCATTGGTAGGCAAAAAGCAAATATTGTGTTTTGTAGACATTCTTAACGGCGTGGGACTCAATAGTGCTTTGTCGGCAAGTCTTTGTTATGTCCAAAGAGTTGATTGTGTTTTTAATAATTCTTTTGGAATACAGGTTAATCACGCAACTTTGCACGTTTTGCATCGTGCCAAGGCTAATATATATACCATGAGTGAAGTCGAACATATTCAATTGGCCTTCAAGCTTGCTAATATTCCCCTGTTTATTGCTCAATCGAGCAAAATTGCAAAAAATAGATCAAGCTTCGAGTATGTTCTTAATTGCGGTACTCATCAGTACGACGATCATCCACCACCTCTAACTGATCACATATTATTGCAAGCAATTAATTCCAAAGCATCACGCAAAAGAAAATCCATCTCTTCTCATTATAATAAAAAGCATATCTCCTTTCTTATCGAAAATGCATTGATAAAATATACTTGATGTCGTATTTAGGTATTTCTTGCACCCGTATGATATAATATCTTAAATACTCATTAATATAATGCATTTGTTATATTAGACAGTGATTTACAGAGGCTCCATTTAGTAAAAATTATATTTATATACTACAGAGTCAAGTTGTGTAAAAATCGATCCTCGAATAAGCTGGCATGTTTTTTTACAGTGACATTTATTTTTTTTTAGAAAACGCCAATTTTCATAAGCCTGACTGTAACACATAAAGTTATTCACCGGATCAAATCATCCCGTTTTAATGAATAAAACATAAGGTTACTCAAATAAGATATGAGAAAGAAAACATAAAATTAATGATAGTTATAATAATAATAAAAAAAAAGAGATAGAAAATTTGTTTGAAAGTCGATATATGAAAAGTAAACAGGAAATACTTTTTTTTGGGAGGAGGGGTAAAAAGAAGGTAATAAAAAGGGGGGGGGATTAAGCATCTGCAATCTGAGCTTGTGCTAATCGAGATTCCAAACTACGAAGTGATTCTTCTTTATTCAACAATTCTTGTCTTTTTTCTTGAATTTCTCTTTGAACCTTTAATTCAATATCACGAAGCTATATTTTATCATTTTAAGTTAAATCTTTTTTTATAAAGAATAACATCATATCAATTTTTTTTTTTACCTTTTCTTCTTCTTTTCTTAATTGTTCTTCTTTCAAACGAACGCTTTGATTAGTCATATCTTCAGCGTTAAGAGCGAGATCTCTATATACGTATAAATATAAGTGTAAAAGTTAATTTATTATACATATTTTATATAGATATATAGATATATACATACTCTGATTCACCACCGCTTACAGTACGACTAAGTTTCTCGGTACGATAATTTTCATATAAGAAGTCATGAGTGATCTCCTTGAGGTCCTGCAGATGCGAACTACAAGAACTTAAATAATTGATATCATTGCTTGGTAAATTTCTATAAAGGACATTGATTGTATTCTTCCTAAACTTTATTTTTTTAAAAAAATATAGGAAGTAAATAACTCACCTAAGTAGGGCAGATCGTAGTTTGGCAAAATCAGAATGTTGTGGATTATCCACTATTTAAATATAAGGAAGTAATAAGTAAGATTGATACATAAACAAATAAAATAATTTCTTGTTCTTACCTTCTACCGCACCCCATGGGTATTGGCGTCCACGTACTGTACGTCCACCGACAATAATTTCCTCATCACTACCAATAATTGCAAATGGTAAAAGAGAACGTAATTCACTATTTTCTTCAATCGTATCTTCATCATCTTCTTCAATATCATAAGGGAAATTATATATAGGGATATTATAATGTTCAATATCTTCCATTATCTATATATATATATATATATATATTATAGTTATTATATCTATTAGATCAGTATATATTTGTTTATAATATAATAACTTACTCTTCTTTTAAAATCTTTCATTTCTTGTGGAGTTAATGAATCTGCACGACCTACAACTGGGATAACATTAACACGTGGACTTAAGCGACGCATTAATTCAATATCTATTTCACGTAACCTATATAATATATTTATTATCAGATAAGTGCAAAAAAATATACATTTTCTTCTTGAGAGATAATATAAAACAACAGAGTTTTAGAAACTTACGCATGACCTGTAGGTGAAATAAAATATAATAAAGCATGAACTCGATTATCACGAAAACGTGGATTACGTTTGATACGTGATTCTTCTGCCAATATATCATCATATTGTCGTTCTAAATAACCTACAATTTCTTGAAAGCTAATAATAATAAATAAATGAGATCATTATATATTTCTCTCTCATATAAAATAGTTACCATCGTTCATTATCAATATTATCACCAAAACCAGGTGTATCAACAATAGTTAATGAAATTCTATATAAAGTAAGTGGAAGTAAGTAAATTGGTTTCTTTTATGTGTGAGGTATAAGCTTGGAATAAAAAAAAAAGAAAAGGGAATATATTTATGTATGTGTATGAGTTGTTCACTCCTTGATGTAATGAAATAAAATATAGATGCTGTGTATATCCCCCTTTATTTCTACTCCCTGGGGGTCGAAAACAAGGATATTCACACTTCATATACACCAATAGTATTATCCCTAGAAAATACAAAAAACCCTTTCCAACTCTTCTTTTTTTTATTATTACCTAACACCGTCTTCATCCAATTCTATTATATCTTTGTATTAGTATTCAATGTAGTAGATATATAAATATATTTTGATATCAGCTACTCACCAACAGAAACAGGTTTAATAGTAATTCCTTCTTCATTGTGAGCTTCTTCTGGATTATCACATACTTTTTTAGTCAAAACACTTGAGTCACACAAAGTGTTGACAAACGTTGTACGACCTGTACCCGAAGTACCTATTTTTTTTTTTGCATATTTAAATATTTTCCGCTTTCCATTAGCAAATATTTTTAATTTTAAATAGATAAAAAAAATAACATACCAACTACCATAAGTGTGAATTGAAAACCTTTTTTCACGTTTTTTCTACGACCACCAAGTCTCTATTATAATAATACATATCAAGTATTTAGATTGACTAAACAATCTATAACATCTTTTCCATCATTTCAAGAAAAAAACAATCTTACATGTGCCATTTTAAAAATAAAGGTGTTTTAAAAGAAAGTATGTGTGTTTGAGTAAGAGAGAAAGAGAAAGAGAAAGAAGGAGAAATAAGAAGAAAACAAATATATATAAATCACGGAGCAAAAAGTGAAGGGGAAGAAAGAAAAAGGGGGGGATGTAGTCTATATATTTTTCTATATCTTGTAACCTTGAATAAGGAATATCGTAAAATAGAAAGGGAGTAAAGAAAACGACAAAAAAAAAAGGTAGGGTCTTTTCTTTTTGACTTTGAAAAAGGGAGGGGAAGGAAGGGGGAAAAGGAATTGAAAAACTAGGGGATATCAGGTATATTACCATCACTTCTTACAATATACTAGTACTAGATCAATAAACTATTTAACAACACTAAAATAAGCACATGTCGGTCTTTTCTCTTTTAAAAGCTATATTATCTTTTTCTTTTATACATTTAGAAATAAGGTATTTTGAAAGGTTGTTATTTGTGTATGTGTGTGTTTGTTGATGTATAATAGCGGAGGGTGTGATGAGTTGTAATATGTGCATTATATAAAATGAATAAATGGAAATTCTATCTATATTATTATTGAATGTTATTATTATATGATCATTAATTTTTTTTATAAAGATGACGGAGATGATGATAACAATTGTTGTTTCCAAGCTTCCAATTCATCCAATTCTTCTTGTTTGAATTTCTTTTTCCTTGCAAATCCAATCAATGTATTTAAGGTCTTTTCTTCTAATGGTGGTCTTGGATCATGTATAGATGAAACAGGTCTCATTTCTTCATTCACTACACGTCGTGCTTCATCCCATCCAGTACGCCCCTTTTGTCGACACAAGCATTCAATATAAGAATTATAATTATTGGTATTCAAATCAAATCCTGCTCGTTTCACTTTACGCCAAATTCCGTGAGCCTTGTAGCTATATCCATTATGTCCACAACTATCCAGTACAACAGAAATAGTCACTTGATCAATCGCTGTCTTGGGTGCTGACGATAACATTAAAATATCCCATAATTGTAATACAACGTGACCATCACCACAACGATTGTAGGCATCCATTAATGCATTGTAAACTGCTGTATCGGGGTCAAAATATAAATCCATACGGATCAATCGATGAATTTGTTCCAATGCATAAGCGTCGCGGAATTGTGCACATGCATTTAACATAGCTGTATATACATGCGCATTGGGTCGAATGAGAAGTCGTCGCATATCATTAAATAATGTCAAAGCTCGTAATAAGCTGGGTTGAGATGTACCATCCAAATTTTCAACACTATCTGGTTTATCTTCAACCATATATCCATAACTAGGTACTGATCCTTCATTCGTCGTCGTCGTTGTTGATGTTATTTTATTTTTATTATAACGAGTTGAAAGAGCTGTCATGGCTGATATTAAAGTTGTATAAAATTGTGTATCCAGTGTAATTCTAGCTCGACCCGGTTCCGCGTTTTGATAATGTTCACGTAATTCATAATAAATATCCATAGCATCATCCAACTGATCATCATTGACATAAGCCAACATTAAATTAGTAAATGTTGCAACATCCGCTTCCCGCGTATTATGTCGAAACACTTCATCATAGAGTTCCTGTGCCTGCGCAGATCGTCCATGTTTTGCCAATCCACTTAATAATCCATTATATGCCTTGCTATCCAATCGGAATTCTTGACTATAGCGTCGTACCGTGTCACATACACGTGTTAATAATTTTGGATCGATTTCTTGAGAAGCCAAATTGGCTATAGAATTCAAAACACGTTCATTGGGTCTAATGGATCGATATGTCATCTCATCAAATAATCCCAATGCACCTTCCATATTCAATTGGGTTGCTTCAGCATCAATCAATGTTCCATATGTAATAACATCAGGTGTAATTCCTGCCTTTTGCATGTCGTTAAAAATTGTATAAGCACATGCAGGATTATCGTGTTTGAGACAGACATCAAGCATGATATTATATGTAACTATATTTTTCTTAATACGGGGGAATCGTGATGATAAAATATGGTAAAGATCCAATACATCATCGAGTCCTTGATTGGCGGTAGATGCTTTGTATGACACCATAGTATTCATCATGACTATATCCGTGACCAATTCAGGAGCATTATATAATTTTTCATAAACTGAATTTCCAATGCGTTTATTATTTGCTCGTGTTGCAATACTGAGAATTGTCGAATAAGTGTATCCATCGGGTTGAATGCCTTCTCTTTCCATTTGTTCGAATAATTCCAGTGCCTTGGCTTGTGGTACAAAATAAAGCATTGTATTGTAAGTCACCAAATCATGGCGAGCTCCTTTGGTGTGCTGCATTTCATCAAATATCTGTAATGCTGTTTTATAATCATTGGTGCGCTTATAACATCCCAATAATATATTATATGTATGTGTGGAAGGTCGAATACCCTTTGGTAAATTTGATAATACATCATAAGCATCTTGAGGTCGTTCATGAACACCATAAGCGTACATGAGTGCATGATATTCAAAAAGTTTCGGTTGAATATTAAAATCTTGGTGCATAGTTTCAACTAAGTCACGAACAAATGCCAAGTCGGCAGGCTTTTCTCCCTTTCGAACAAGCATCAAGAGATCTTGAATCATCTCACGCGTAATAAAACGTCGTTCGTTTAAATTGTTACGTACAAGTGAAAAGGATTTACGTGCTTGAAGAATATTTTTTTGTTGTATGGCTGTTACCATATTGGTTATTTCTTCGCTTTCATAAGATGCCATTAGTGTTGCCATATTACTCTTATTATTGTTGTTATTATTCTTGCGGGTCGCGAAATGGCATCGAGTCATATAATGACCATATTGGGATTGTAATCGTTGTTGTTGCCGTTGGTGTTGCTGAGTTACTGTTGCTATTGTTGTTAAAGAACATGTTTGTTGTTTATCATTTATTCGTGTTTTCGCTAACGAATGGCGTAATAAACTAATGGGTATACGTCGTCGTCCAACAGATAAACAAGCTTTGGTGCCTGTTCTTGAAAGCATATTACTTTTGTTTTTGTTATAAACTAAAAAAAAATGCTGGTTTGAACGATTGACCCCTTTTCGACTTGTACCTCCGAGAACGGTCACGAATACAAACAAAAAGTTCAAGGCTTGCGGTTATAGCTATTTTCGTTGTTCAAAATCTGGGAACTAATTTTTTAAAATCTGTCGCATTAAATTGATTTCTAATGCCCTTCTTAAAACATTTAACGCGATGTTTTTGTAAAAAACAAAGTTTTCCAAGCAGAGATACGTCTTGAAAAAAAGTGAATTTTATTAACAGTTCTAATCAGTATGCACCATACAGACTTTTTCCCATAAAAGTACATAAGGTTACACGAGACATATCATGCAACTTGGAGCAGAAGCTCAATTCTAACTGTAGCACTAATAATAAATACCACTCTTTCTTCAAAAGAAAAAGGATCTTTCACAAGAAAAAAAAATAATATGCATTTATTAAAGAAGAAAATATGTAATATTTTTTGAATGCGAAAGAGAAAGTTAAACATTTGCTTAGTTTTGTGTGAAGTTATATAATTGGTGTACGTGAGTATGTGTGGTGTCATAGAAATAATAATATGCAGTATCAGAAATTAAGGACACACACCCCTGATATCAAATTGGAAAGAGCATACAAGGGATATAGTAATGTATTCATATAGAATGTCTTCACTTTCAAAAGCATGTTGTAACGTCAATTTAGTGAGAAAGGTGTTAGAACCATTACTTGTCGCGTTTGTTGAAGAAGAATGATAAACTTGTTTATCATGATGAGTTTAATGACTGTTGTTGTAAGTGATGATAATAATAATGAATCGGTGGAGGATTTAAATCATACTAATGTTGCATTAATTTTGGTAGATGATGCTATTTCTTTTGTTTCTGTTGTTGTTGATCTAGACATACTATTTTTTTCTGTGTTGCAATGATTACTGATCATTTTCAAGGGTCTGTACTGCTTCAAATAAGTTTGGAATGCATGATTCAGTGATGTAACTACTGCGAATAGACATTCTCTTTTTGTTTCGAAGGAATTGGAGGCACAAATCGGCATTGTCTGAAAGCATCCGCTACATCATTGTATAGATTTTAAATGATTAGCTATGTTATAGAAAGACGCATACACTGCAAAACCATAAAAAAGAGACTCTATAAGATTTAAAAAATATTTACCTCCATTGTGCATAATGCCTTGAAGCTGTGTGGGAGAACACCAAAATCATGGCGATCCCGAGGATGTAAAAAACTTGCAAAGGTATCAAGCGGTAAATTTTTTGGTATTTGAGATCCATGACAAATAGCGTGCATCTGAAACCTGTGGCAAGATTTTTCGTTATGAATTTGATCTACGCGATTGCCCCATTTAATATACTGAGATGTAATTTTATGTTTGTGTTTGATTACTTTCAACTTTGGGGAAATCCTCGCATATTTGTATTATAAACAACGCAAAATTGAAAATAATCGAGTACAAACATAAAATTACATCTTACTCAAACTTTAGGGAAAAACCAATAGCCTACCTTCAATAAGAAGACCTGAAACAGTTATTTCAGGATCGTCTACACCGTCATTAATCATTTTGTCAATCGAATCCTTCATTTGTATAGCAAGTTTTATGAAGTCCGGTCTGCTTCCTGTTCGAACTTTATGGGGAGGCTTGATTTCAGCAATCAAGAGACGTTGTACTGGCATGGCTCCGCATTCATAGTTCATTGAAAGATCTGGGAACACATAGCCCTTTTTATCATTATTTTTTGTTTCTTTGCGGGATGCTTTACCATCAGTTCTAAATATGCATAAAGAAGTTAGAAAATGTACTCCTTGAAAGAAAGGATAATCACTATGTCATTATTCATTTTAATTTTTTACCCAATTCTCGTCAACAGATGGGTTTCCCTGAAGAACGGAAGCATTAACGGGTATACGCTAGAGATGGAAAAAGTGCTCTCCAATTTATCCGTTTTTTTTGCTGATTCTGGAGAATATGTCGATATGCTAAAATTAACGAATATGGGTATAAGTACGTATATATACATCAAGCCAATATTTAAATTTTTATATATAACAGCCTTAAATTGTATAAATGGTAAAGTACATATTGCGCAGCGATTCTCGGATCTGATCTTTGGTGTTCAGTTTCTCTGCAATTTTGTCGCATTTTTCAAAGTTTTCAGTGCCAGCCTATTGTCATTCACAAGTATTGATAGTTAATAAGCATTTCTTTATCAAAACGACAATTACTACCCTTACCTCCGCAAATTTGTTTATAATTTTTTTAGTTTTTTTTGACAACGATTGAGTGGGATATAACTCCTTGCATTCATTCATAACTGCTTGCCAGGTGTCTCGATCAAACCCATACACTAATGAACAATCCGGATAAACGCAATTCAAATCATCAAATAAAAAAAATACCATTGAGAGAACTAGAGGTATATTTAGTCAAGTCAATATATAATAAAACATACTGTTACTAGTTAGAGGTCAGTTACTTACAGCTCTTCTTGATAAGTGTCCAGCATTTGTTTCTCTCCCTTTTTAATGCTTTCTTCTCGGTATTTAAGTAACAGTTCGGAAACCACTACTCCATTGACTTCCCACTGTAAAAATAAATATTAGCATCCATTACATTCTTGGAAATAAATTAAACATATTACCTTCTCAACTTCAAGGTCCAATGTTACGCCGGGCACCATGTTCTCAGAAAGATAAATAGTTAACCTTTTTCGCTAATTGAATAATGGCAGATAGACATTTGGAAATGCTTAATTAATATCTGGTTGGAACGTTATTTACTACAGTTTACATACACGTTTATTTGTACTTTCTGTACTGCTTGTAGCAACCGGTGTGTTTTCTGTGACCGAAGATAATGAAGCGGATGATGGTAATGATGATGATAACGGGTCTGCAGGTTCTTCGCGACCCCTTTTCCCAAGCGATCCCTGAATAATAGAAATCAAATTAAGTGTGTGTAATGCATGGAACAATGCACAAAGTATTACCTTGTCTTTTGATTGCTCGGTGCTCGAGATAATCTAATTTATTATAAAGATATGAGCTTTATCTTTCACAGAAAAATGGTAATTTCATTCAATATTCACCTTCTTCATGATATCATCCCAATTTGGTTGCTGCTTGCTGTACCCCTATATAAATATATATTAGAATATCAACAGTGTAACAACTTATGTTTTATACCTTTATGTTATTATCAATAACCATTTTTTTGAAGGTCATAGTCCAGAAATTTTTGATGTCATCGATTCCTTGGCTGTTGCTGAGAATGACATCAGGAGCGAAGTCGTGGAATCTCTTCAACGAGACGTTGTTTTTTTCCTCTACAATATAATTATGAAAATCTAGAAAATATTTATTTATTTAAAATTATATTCGATGCGTTATACCCAGCAAACTTACACTTTTCAAAGATTTCAAATTTGTTAGCCATGTTAACAAAAACGAGGACACGTAGCTATGCAACAGATAACAATGAAGGTATGCAACAACGTAGCTATTATGCAACAATGTAGCTAAGCAACAGCCGCATCTTATTTAATCACCGCTATAAGCCACATTTTCTGCAGATCTCAGTGACGTGAAGTTTGCCTTTGTTTAGTGTTTTACAAAAATGATATCGATGAATTCATGGTCGCTACAATTAACTACAAAGCTAAGTACGCTGATATGTTTTTTTTCATAGTAGTTTAATGTGGAACACTAGGACGTACGTCGGCCTAGTCCCTCAGCATGATTCTGCGCCCTTTTCTTCAGAGTTTGCGATGTGGAATGCTGAGCATACTCGAGTGGATGAATGTGGAAAACTAGGACGTACGTCGGCCTAGTCCCTCAGCATGATTCTGCGCCCTTTTCTTCAAAGTTTGCGATGAGGAATGCTGAGCATACTCGAGTGGATGAATGTGGAAAACTAGGACGTACGTCGGCCTAGTCCCTCAGCATGATTCTGCGCCCTTTTCTTCAGAGTTTGCGATGTGGAATGCTGAGCATATTCGAGTGGATGAATGTGGAAAACTAGGACGTACGTCGGCCTAGTCCCTCAGCATGAATCTGTGCCCTTTTCTTATGTTGTTTGCTATACACTTGGTTAAGCAAAATACATATTAGATACTAATATTCGATTATATTTTCATCTCAATCAATAGTATATTTTTTATCAATGGTTTGACATACGTCTATCCAAACTGCCCTATTGAGCATATAGATTCGAGGAATTGACCTGGAGTTCTGTTGTCTACGAATGGGTCTGAATTAACCATATTCAAATTTAGCATTTTAACAGAAGCAGATAACAGCAAATTGTTGGCCTAAGTACCAATCAATATTTTCGAACAGTACAATTCTCCTATCGGTGGTGATAATATTATCAGTTGTGATATTGTTCCCCCCCACATGATAGCAGTAAATATGAAATGAACATGTTTAAGTAAACACAAAAAATGCTCTTTCTAAATAAAACATTTACATTACATACATTAGTGTCAAGTTTTCTTGGCTCAAATTCGTAGTCATGGATGAATAGCTTAAATTTGTTTGGATTGACTCTTTGGTTACACAATGATACTAGTTCACTCCCGTACAAGTAGACGACTGTGTGTGCTTCATTTCATTGCAAGAGAAAAAGGTTTCTTATGATAATGTTGCCTTGTTTCTAGCAGATCAGTCAAACGTTGCTGCTGTGTATTTGGTAGATCAAAGATAGGAACACCTGCTAAGGGTGTGGTGGCAACAAATAGAGGGGTATCCATTACTATCTTTGGTGCTATCTGCCATGGAGGTATTCTCGATTTGACTTTGAGAAAGCCTCAGCCTGTTCCTCGTCCAAAGAAAAGAAAGAGAAATAATGGCTCCAGCGAACAGATTCCTGAAGTAAATGCAAGAGTTGGAAGCAGAACGGAGCACTACATAAAATTTATTACTGGGTTAATGGATACTCTTGATGCTGATAATATGAAGGGTAAATTCATTAACAAAATACAAGACATAAGTAGATTTATTAACAAAATACGAATCATAATCTCACATCTTTATAAACTAGGTTGTTATTTAGTAATGGATAATGCACCAATCCACACAAACACCGACATTAGAAAGATGATTGAGGATCGTGGGTATAAGTGTGTTTATCTTCCACCATACCCACCATTCCTTAACCCTATTGAAAAATTTTGGTCTAAAGTTAAGGCTGGTGTTAGGTTGTGAGGTGTACGATAGAATAATAGTTTAGTTCAACAATAAAATAAAATAAGAGACGATGAGTCCTTTGAAACAGTGTTTATTCTTGAAAAAATAAGATAAAGATTATTATTCTATGTACGAGTTGGTCTATTTATATGAGTTGTTTATTATGATGGGTTATCTCTGGTATGTCATCTGAAGAATGTATCTTAAAGAATGTTATCTTCAGGTATGATAACCTTATTCTTTGGAAGATCCTTTTTAGCTTTATTAGGGGTAGACCCTTAGAATCTCCGGTATTTTATACTCTTAATTCCAGGACACTACAGGTTGACTAAAGATGGCAGTTTAATCAGTAGAATAACGGAATCAAGCCTAACTGTCACTCCTGAACACTGTCAAGGGTGGATACACTATGCTATTCAGTTCTTTGATAGATGCAAAGCTGGTGAAGCCGATTTATAATTAAACAGCATGCCTTTTTTGCTTTGTTTTATCAAGATTAAGATTATATTTAATTAGCTGATATCTGATCAATGCTTTAGAAAATATATTGTTATACATAGTTATTTCTGAATAAACTTAATCTTCGATACGGTTGTCATGTATATTTAAGAACGTCATCCACTTTCGAAATGATTTTATGTACGTACGCAAAAAAAAAAATTCATAATGTGCAAAAGCAGTCTAAAAATCCAGTAAATCACTAAAGAATATCGCCTAATAATTAAGAGCGCGAAATAGTATATTATAGTCATGAATACGTAGCACAGTGCAATAATAGCACACACAAGTTTTCTAGCAACATCACAAACAATTCCCAGATTTAAAAGTGATGAAAACAGTTACACAGCATTACTTTCTTACTGAAATTGACTTTTTTTTTTTATTTCGTGTTATTCTAAATTATTGTGCATTAAAAACTGACATGATTTCATATATACATTATAGCAGATAAATACAAATAAAGTGTTTCCACGTCTTCAATCATTGATTTTTTCAATCAATGTGTTTAATACGTATTGAATTGATTAGGTTGATTTGTTTTCCTTTCTTATAGACTTTTTTTGAGTTCCTCTCTTTCTTGCCTTCAAATTTAACTCTCTTCATAGTTCGTTGGTATCCTACGTAATTGTTCCATTTACCATTTTCTTCTATTAGCTCGTGCTCTCCTTGGTCTATTTATTGGCACGTTATATCTTGAAGCTTTAACAAAACTATTATCATTCAAATAGAATCGGGGGTTTTCCATCTGCTTGCTTTTTTTTTCCGAATCAATCGCTCATATCGTCAATAATATGTCGAATATATGAGCTACACTATCATTCGATGCTTGCAGTAGAAATCCAAAAGGTCCCCCCCCCAAAAAAAAATCGTCCTTAATTATGCGTGCAGCATAGACTGAGCAAGTTTAATGGACTGGCACTTGCGTTTGAATCGAAGTTGCTTGTGTTGAATGATTTTAGTAATTGCATTTTGGTGATCAGATGTAAAACTTGAGTTGGTTACATATAAAAAGCACACACTAGCCCAATCAGGACTTGAAGAGACCTGCACAGTGGTATTTTGAAAGTAACATTATCATACCATTCAATACAATCTCTTCTAAAAAATTAATCTTTACGTAAATTCAGTTACATACCATCGATATTCCATTTTTTCGGGTGATTGTTTTGAATAATAAAGACCAGTATTCACGAAAATCTCGGTTACTAGTAATGGTTGAAACAATCAATTCTTTGTTATCCGCAACAAAATTGGCGAGTGACAGAGATTCAGTTTTGTTATCTAAAATATAAACCTCTATGACTGTTCAAATAAACGTTTGTATCTTTGAGTCGCTATTACGTACAAAAGACATGGCTATATTCATTGCCTGTCATGAAAAGAAATCCTTACCTTGTTCGTGAGTAGACATGGTAAAATAGGTAAAGAGGTGAAGTTTCGCGTACAAGAAATTTTTTGAGACAGGTCTAGATTTTATAGCACTCCACCATCTTGTTATCTAGTGTAAGATATGATAATCCTCCAAATTAGAATACACCAACTAAGAAGTTGATTATTTTTTATTTTCACTGTTATAATGCGCTCAATTCATAGATACTCCCTCATTTTTGTTGTATTCGATCTTACATCGCCGTGTGAAAATCAACTCTCATATGGCATACTTGTGTAAAAATAATAATAAATAAAACAACAAATATGCAATGTATTTATTATATTTCACATGTTTTTATTATTATCTGTAATTGAATGAGAGCAGAACATAACAGAACAGAAAATAACAATACAAATTTTTGCATATCAGCAAAATGCCTTTACATCAAGTTGAAAAACGAGGCGACGCGGAAGGTGTCGTGATTAATAATTCTCATGTTTCCTCTTTTATACGTATATGCATTACCCAATTTTTTTTGTTTACCCTCCTTAACTCGTCTTATTATCCATTACGTCGGTAATAGTTTGTTTATGAGAATATATAGCATGAAAATTAAGTATCATACTGTTTGCATATTATTTATAACTTCATGAAAATACACCAACTATAATTGTCGCATCCATTTATTAGTATGGCTATATAACACTTCTCTTTATAGTATTTATTAGTAGTAATTTTTTTTCCATAGATACGACTATTTTTTATTGTTGGGTCAATATCCGACCATTTACCATTAATTAATTATTTACATAGCATATACGTACCATAATAAACTAATGACTTATTATATTACTCTCTCATTCTATTATTTCAATTTATAATATGACGCAGAGAGAAACATCACATCATTCTGTGAGCTCCAAACGTTTGACTTTATTCTTACAGGTTAATTATCACAAACCATAAATGTATAAAAGAAACATAATATATTATTAAGCTTTAATAAGCGCTGTTTTTTATTATTGGTTAAGAAATGTTACCCTGATGGCATAATTGTATATAGAATGAGCAGTTCAGTGCAATGGTTTTGCTTCAAAACTAGTACAAGAAACTTTAAAAGTAAGATGGAACGGGAAACACGAAAAAAGGTGCACAATCAAAAAGGTGTACTTTTTAAAAGAGCGACATGAATAGCAAAAAAAAGTACACTTGTTTTATTTTTTTCCTATAACACTCGAACCTCAAACCATCCCTTATTATCTATAAAATTACATAGATTCTGTAACATACCCTTATCAGCGTCCGGAAGTAGTAGTGTAGCTACTGATTTTGACAACGAAAAGAAAAAGTAATATTTGATTCATCCAGAACACGAGATATGGAACAACCTGCTACAAGAGGTTATCATAGAGTTGGATGGTATTTTTTTGACCTCACTGTCTATTATAAAGCTACATGAAGATATACCTTCACAAAAACATCTTACTCTATAAGATACTATATGTTTTTTAGGCAGTTGGTACATACAAGTGTCATAGAAATTTACAAGATACCAAATAGATAGGAATGTAATATAATATAATAAACAGCACCAAATATTATAAAACAAAAAGGTAGAAAACTGAATGACTTGTACGTCAAAATTTTGAATCAAAAACTAATCATAAAGATTAATAACCAGCACTCTCTAATAATCAATATAACTGTAAAATAAGGTCAAGATCACCATAAAAATTAGCAATATTTTGACCATACATAATATTTTATTAAATATAAAGCTACGTACTAGAATATAAAGTACAATGTATGATTTTATGTTTGGTATAAAAATAACTGATTTGATTTCTGTTTTTTCATATGACATAAAGTATAAAATTATAACACTATTTTTCATTATATGAAAGATAAAAACGTAATATTTCTTCTGAAATTATTTTTATTTGATTCAGTAAATATTTGGTTTTGAAAAAATACTTTGAGATATTGTGTAGAAAGGTGCATCAAGTCTACGATGAAGCCATAGAACCCAATTGTACACCTTTTTTATGACTGGAATTGCGGAATTTCAAAAAGTACACCTTTTTGATTGTGCACCTTTTTTCGTGTTTCCCGTTCCATCTTACTTTTAAAGTTTCTTGTACTAGTTTTGAAGCAAAACCATTGCACTGAACTGCTCATTCTATATACAATTATGCCATCAGGGTAACATTTCTTAACCAATAATAAAAAACAGCGCTTATTAAAGCTTAATAATATATTATGTTTCTTTTATACATTTATGGTTTGTGATAATTAACCTGTAAGAATAAAGTCAAACGTTTGGAGCTCACAGAATGATGTGATGTTTCTCTCTGCGTCATATTATAAATTGAAATAATAGAATGAGAGAGTAATATAATAAGTCATTAGTTTATTATGGTACGTATATGCTATGTAAATAATTAATTAATGGTAAATGGTCGGATATTGACCCAACAATAAAAAATAGTCGTATCTATGGAAAAAAAATTACTACTAATAAATACTATAAAGAGAAGTGTTATATAGCCATACTAATAAATGGATGCGACAATTATAGTTGGTGTATTTTCATGAAGTTATAAATAATATGCAAACAGTATGATACTTAATTTTCATGCTATATATTCTCATAAACAAACTATTACCGACGTAATGGATAATAAGACGAGTTAAGGAGGGTAAACAAAAAAAATTGGGTAATGCATATACGTATAAAAGAGGAAACATGAGAATTATTAATCACGACACCTTCCGCGTCGCCTCGTTTTTCAACTTGATGTAAAGGCATTTTGCTGATATGCAAAAATTTGTATTGTTATTTTCTGTTCTGTTATGTTCTGCTCTCATTCAATTACAGATAATAATAAAAACATGTGAAATATAATAAATACATTGCATATTTGTTGTTTTATTTATTATTATTTTTACACAAGTATGCCATATGAGAGTTGATTTTCACACGGCGATGTAAGATCGAATACAACAAAAATGAGGGAGTATCTATGAATTGAGCGCATTATAACAGTGAAAATAAAAAATAATCAACTTCTTAGTTGGTGTATTCTAATTTGGAGGATTATCATATCTTACACTAGATAACAAGATGGTGGAGTGCTATAAAATCTAGACCTGTCTCAAAAAATTTCTTGTACGCGAAACTTCACCTCTTTACCTATTTTACCATGTCTACTCACGAACAAGGTAAGGATTTCTTTTCATGACAGGCAATGAATATAGCCATGTCTTTTGTACGTAATAGCGACTCAAAGATACAAACGTTTATTTGAACAGTCATAGAGGCTTATATATTAAATCACCAAACTGAACCTCTTTCACTCGCCAATTTTGTTGCGGATAACAAAGAGTTGATTGCTTCGACCATTCCAAATAACCGAGATTTTCGTGAATACTGGTCTTTATTATTCAAAACAACCGCCCGGAAACATGGAAAATCAATGGTATGTAACTAAATTTGAAAATTTATTTGTATTGCATAGTATAATAATGTAGTTTTCAAAATACCATTTTGCAGATCTCTTGCAGTCCCGATTGGGCTAGTGTGTGCTTTCTATACGTAACAAATTTAAATTTTTCATCTCATCGTGAAAATACAACACCATCAAGACCATCCGCCACACGTAGCTCTGATTCAAACACTACTACTACTACTACTACTTCATATTTATTGAAGCCTGATGATAAAAAGAAAATCGAAGAGATGTTTGGTTCTATAATGAGAGACAAAAATAAACTTTGGCACTTAAAAACTGGTACTATTGTAGAAGAGAAGATGAAACAACATGGATTGAAGTGTAACTTTGAACAGTAAGTAGTTTATTTTTTTTATCATCGTAGTTGTTTTTCCAGTTCCAAACTAATCAAGCAATATCTATTTGGTAATAATATTTTAATGACGAAAAGAACTAGTGCTAATTACTTTTACACTATATTTAGCCCTTGTCATTCATTAATATTTGATCCTTGGGATGAAACGTGGTCGCAATATTTTACAGAAGATGAACTTGATGAGATTATCTCATATAATAAACCCAATACCCTTTCACTACCTCTACCGCTTCAAGAATATATCGATAAATTTATCCATACGGTATGTTTGTTTAATGGATAAATGTGCTCTGTCTGTTGATTACAAAAATTTACTAATACCAATAATATCATTGCTAGAATACTTTGGATGAAATACGAGATATTTTGATTAAAAACCCATTTCACCCACTCAATGACCCTGAATTACACTGGATGGAAACATCTATTTCAAAAGCATTGGATCTCTTGTACTATGATACTGTTCACAAGTATCAAAGTGAGGCGGACTTGATGAAACGAATATGGTGTTTTATCGATTGCGCATTCGATACTGGTGAAGTCAAGGTAGTCGCATAAGTTATTACCTATGTTATTATGATGGATGTATCATTGAATATTAAACTTACAGAATAACGGATGTATATACACTTTATTAGTGGTGAATGTGTCTCCAAGTCCTCGTCATTACGGCGCAATATTAATCGAATTATACCAGGAATTGATTCCTTGCAACGAAAGAAAACTGGTTCAAAAGTGGATCTTTTATTCACAACCAAAATCAATGAGTTAGGAGCTGCAGAAGCTGGAAAACAAACAGATACAAACACCACCAAGGCTACTATGGAATACGGGATTAAAACACCAAAAGTATTAAAAGATATGTTGTACGATGCAGTAGAAAGAAATGTATCATCGCTACGCGATATTCGAACGTTCGGATTTATTATTGCCGGTAAACTCCCACACGATATAAAATAATAGAAGGGACAGATGATTTTTTTTTTGAAATCTAATAAGCTATGTTTTTTATTATAGGCTTAGAAATATTGCCAATGGTGATGGATTGCCCTCGTGGTACGGTATGTAGGATAAACAGATCATCGCATTGGCATTGCTTTCCAACTACTGCAAGAAATTTTAAAAATAGGATGGAAGCATTATTCCGTATGGTATATAGCACAAAAACAAGCATGCAAATTGTATTGGATAAGTTAGATGATAAACCTATGAACGTTTCATTTGTAAAACACAGCTCACCTATCCCTCCTTCGTTCACTCCTTCCGTTGAAGTTTCTAAGAAAAGAAAAGTACCTAAAACAGATTCAGCTGAATCATCATCATCATCAACATAACTAATATTAATTCTTCTTATAATGTATTATAACCCCACTTTATTTTTTTTTCAAGTTGCCATCAAATTTACACACATGTACAGTGTTTTATAACACATCATTTTTCATTATGTCTTAAAATTATAATATTTTCTATCTATATTCTCATATCACACACAAATAAACATATAACTCCTACAAAGCTATTTGTACAATACAATAGCACTTACATATACACAAGTAAAAAAGTTGTTTCGATTTACGTTTTGTGCGTCTTTCTTCCTCTTCTTTATCATTAACGCTGCTCTGCATTTCGATCCTGGCTATTTTTTAACCTTCAAAAAAAAATTCTATCCAATTAAATGAATTGTGGTACAACGCGGCAAGAACAAATCAAACAACAAGTGTTTATCAGGATACAACATCAAAACCTATAATATACTATCACTTGGTGTAAGCAGTATTCCACAGCCTATTTTTGATCTGGTAGGTCTGTTAAAATTACTATGTATGTATTGATACGTATGGATAGGGAAATATCAGCCACGTGCTAGTATCAAGAAGTGTTTGCAAATTCCGACGATCATGATGAATTATAATATGATACAATAGCTGTTATGATCATCTTTTATTATCATTATCATTCCGTAGTATCAATCTTTTTCTGAAAATAAAACAAAAAGTCTAAAAATTAGCATAACATAGTGAGCTTTTTTCCGAATCGCTTTATAGTACAAAGTAATCTATGAAAGTGCTTTGGATAGGTTCGCTGAAGTAGAATTTTCAGCCATTTACTCCATCCCAATTAGTAGATCCTCAATGTACATTTGTATGTGTTTTGATACCACCCATCCATACCCAATGGTAAACCTTTGGTTAGAATGTTTGGAATAGCAAAGAGCTAAGGAAAAAATAAAAGTTGTCTCATATACCAGGTTTCCTTGTATTCCTTGTTTGGATTACGTATATATCCTTTCAGAAAATAAAGATAGAGAGGGGCAGAGAAAGCTTCCTGGTGTCAACCAAGCCGGTTCCACTCGGACTATTTGACTAAGTAGAAAAGACTAAGGCCCATGCCTTTATTAATAAAGAAGAAATAAATATAAAAAAAAAAATACGCAAAAATAGAGAGGGACACAGAAAGCTTCTCGATATTAATCAAGCCGGTTCCCGGTATCATCTACTTCCACTCGGACTATTTGACCAAGTAGAGAAGGCCAAGGTCCAAGCCCTTCTTATTAATAAAAAAATAAATAAATAAATAAAAATACGCAAAGATAGAGAGGGGTAGAGAAAGCTTCCTGGTGTCAACCAAGCCAGTTCCACTCGGACTATTTGACTAAGTAGAGAAGACTAAGGCCCATGCCTTTATTAATAAAGAAAAAAAAATATAAAAAAAAATACGCAAAAATAGAGAGGGACACAGAAAGCTTCTCGATATCAACCAAGCCGGTTCCCAGTATCATCTACTTCCACTCGGACTATTTGACCAAGTAGAGAAGGCCAAGGTCCAAGCCCTTAATCTAGAAGCGAGAAAAAGAAAAAAACAGATCATGCCAGCTAAATAATATTTGTTGACTATGAAGTAAACCCATCAGCCTTGCTAACATCTTTTGGTAAGCGAGCCATTCAAAGATATCTACAGGGACAATTTGTAAATGATTTCTAGTATAAATAACTAATGCTTTTTATTCAAAATGGAATTAATTACATTCCAATCAGCATAACAACGTAACGAATATATAAAAAAAATGAAGATTACCATTTATCGAAATGAGGTGTCTAAACACGTAAAGTGCTCACCGTACAATTTATTGTAAAATTGAGGGCTCGTCTTTTTGCAACCCTCCCTCTGAAGTCGGGCCCCGAAAACTTTTGGGAAATGCCTGGGCAGTCGTAAAATAAATTACTATAGTCACAAGTTTTCTAGCGACATCTCAAACAATTCCCAGATATAATATAACAAGAAGAAAATAACACTGTAAAAAGACTTTTTTTTTAATTCTTGTTGTTCTAAATTATTGTGCATTAAAAACTGACATGATTTCATATATACATTATAGCAGATAAATACAAATAAAGTGTTTCCATGTCTTCAATCATTGGTTTTTTCAATCAATGTGTTTAATATGTATTGAATTGATTAGATTGATTTGTTTTCCTTTCTTATAGACTTTTTTTGAGTTCCTCTCTTTCTTGCCTTCAAATTTAACTCTCTTCATAGTTCGTTGGTATCCTACGTAATTGTTCCATTTACCATTTTCTTCTATTAGCTCGTGCTCTCCTTGGTCTATTTATTGGCACGTTATATCTTGAAGCTTTAACAAAACTATTATCATTCAAATAGAATCGGGGGTTTTCCATCTGCTTGCTTTTTTTTTCCGAATCAATCGCTCATATCGTCAATAATATGTCGAATATATGAGCTACACTATCATTCGATGCTTGCAGTAGAAATCCAAAAGGTCCCCCCCCCAAAAAAAAAATCGTTCTTAATTATGCGTGCAGCATAGACTGAGCAAGTTTAATGGACTGGCACTTGCGTTTGAATCGAAGTTGCTTGTGTTGAATGATTTTAGTAATTGCATTTTGGTGATCAGATGTAAAACTTGAGTTGGTTACATATAAAAAGCACACACTAGCCCAATCAGGACTTGAAGAGACCTGCACAGTGGTATTTTGAAAGTAACATTATCATACCATTCAATACAATCTCTTCTAAAAAATTAATCTTTACGTAAATTCAGTTACATACCATCGATATTCCATTTTTTCGGGTGATTGTTTTGAATAATAAAGACCAATATTCACGAAAATCTCGGTTACTGGTAATGGTCGAAGCAACCAACTTTTTGTTATCCGCAACAAAATTGGCGAGTGAAAGAGATTCAGTTTGGTAATTAAGATATAAACCTCTATGACTGTTGAAATAAACCTTTGTATCTTTGAGTCACTATCACGTACAAAAGACATGGTTATATTCATTGCCTGCCATGAAAACAATTATTTACCTTGTTCGCAAGTGGTCTTGGTAAAATTATGCAAAGAGTGAAAACTCCAGCAGCGTTGCTGAAAAGCCTTATCTTTGGAAATTATAGTCAGCTATTCTTCCGCAGCAGCAGTTGCAGGAGCTTTCTCCCTGAAGAGGATAAGCAACTTGTTCCTCTTCGATCAGGGGCAGTAAGAAAAAGTTTTCTCACTCACTAGAAGGAAGTCACCAAAGGTTACAACAGCGAAATGTAAAGTGCACTTGAAAGGTGGAATGGAAGAGCGGGCCGAAACAATCCACACCTCTTTGCATCAACCACTTCGCGTGTTTCAGAGATTTTCTTGGACATTACCACCGTTTTTTTTTATTTTGTATTCTGCAACATTCTTCCCAGTTGCTTCAAAATTGTAAGCATTCAGAAATGTTCTTTTCTAAAATTTAATAAAATAAAAATAAGTCAAGATGTCAACTACTACTAGTTATTTTGAAATGACATGTCGTTTCCTTTTTGCTTATAAAACTATACCATATTCAATTGATATGCTGGCTGATAGTATTAATGTATATACACACCGATATTCTTTCTAATAAGAATATAACTCAACTGAGTGGAGGAAAAAAATTGTTAAAAACCGTCCCTTTTTACCATAAGTCTCAAAACAAAAAAGAACATTAATCATAATTTTTTTAAGGGGTGCATACTGATTAGTCCCTAAGATTTATCAGCTGTTTATACTATTCTTATTCTTAAGAGCTTCTGTTATTTTATTTATTATATAACTACAGAGCATCATGCATTGCGTAAAGTTGTGCTCAAATTATTCAAAGGTCATCAACTAGTGGAAAATTATAGTTTCGCATTTTTATACAACAGATCAAAAAAAAAAGAAAGAGTTCATCTTTTTATCCTCAGCCAAATAAAACAAAAGTGAGAGAAAAGAATCCGAGGCAACGGAAATCTTTGTAACAAAGAATTGATTGGTTGAATCATAATAATTTTTAAACTATATGATATATTATTTTATTGAAGGGTGGGAAAACCAAAACTATGACTTCTACCTGAATCATAGAGAGAAAAGATATAATCTGACTCTGTGGCAAAAAGAAATACGTACGTATTCATTTATTTTTTTCTCACAGATGACAAAGCAATACTTTTATTTATTTTTAAGGATTTTATTATTATTCTATCCTCTTCATTCCACCATAAACCTCATCAAGTAAAGAAAAAAAAAGTAACGCGTCAAATATACAATATATTCTTTTTTTTTTAATGATTAAAATACCTCAAACCACATGTCGCAAGATAACCAATTTTGAAAAAAAATAACTCAAAAGATAACGTCTCTACTTGTTACACTTTTTTTTTTCTTGTTTCTATTTAGAGTTTATTGAGGGTGTGTGGACTGATAAGATTAGTAAATTCTATTATGCTTCAATTCAATAACTAAATCGAGCAAGATCGCTCCCAAAAAAGGTCAATCACAGGCTATTGATGACAAATAATATGTAGGACAATCGACTTGTTTGGATATTTTCTTTAATCAAAACAGAAACATTAAACTTTATAAAATAAATGCTGCATTACTTTTTAAAATCCGTTGATAATAAGAAAAATCAAACGTTATCTTTTGTTGGTTATATATTAAAGGGATAAATAACTTATATATATTATAATACTACTATATATTGATAACGATATATATATTTTGCTTACGTATATCAAATATATGTTATGATTAATAAATAATAATGAAGCAATGCATACCATTTTTACTATTATTATTATTATTATTTTGCATGAAGAAAAAAAAAACGAACAAACCGTATACTGGCTATTCTTTATTAAAAAAATCAATCATGGGAAATGTGATGTTGTCCCACGCTTTTATTTTGTGTGATTCTTTTTTTTCTTTCATTATGATTATGTATATACCATCATACCTCGATATAATAAATCACTGATACTCATTTTATATTCACACCCCCGGGTTCATCTCCATCTTTTTATCTACAATTATGGACTTTTTTTTTTTTTTTTACCTATCTTACAATCATAATTCATCATTATCATATAAGATTGAAATGTATGAGAGAAATCATATAAAAAGGCAATCAACTTTTTCTTCTTAACTTTCACTCCTTTTTTTAAATATTTTTTTTTTCTTTTGTTTCTTAACAACAATCTCTTTACATATATATTTATACGTGACACATATCTTTTTTCTTTTAGTATAATAATTTACGCGATATAGACAGTACCCACCCCCTTTTTCTTTTTATCAATACACATATTAAAAAATTACTTACATAAAACTAAACCCGTCAACTCACCTTTATTATCATCAATCACGACTACGTAACCATGGGACTTGGTTTTATGAAAAAACAAGACGTAACCGAGAAACAGGTTGAAGGAGGGAAACCTGGTATTACTGCGGATGAACAGCTTTTAAATGAACTTGGTTACACTCAAGTATGATAAAATTATTTCTTGTTATCTATTTTGGCTCATTTTCTATATTATATATTATTAACCATTGATCTTGTATGAACTGTTTATTACATTTATAGGATTTAAATCGCTCAATCTCTGCATTTTCTAACTTTGCTATTGCATTCTCTTGTTGTTCCGTTCTTTCCGGTTTGACACCTGTATGTAATCAAATTACTGATACTAAAAATTTTGATTTGAGATATATATATAGATTAACAATTGACTGATTTTCCTCTTTATCATTTTGACTTTATATTACACGATTAATTTAATGATAGATGTGGGGTGACGCCATGAATGACGCTGGAAGTCTTGGTGTTATTTGGGGCTGGTAAGAAATCTTATTTACTTTTTTATTATTCATTAGATGGATACGTAGTGAAAAAATAAAAGATATGGTAATAACATTTTCTTATCAATTAATAGGTTTATTACTGGCACTTTTACAATGATTGTTGCTATGTCACTTGCCGAAATTTGTTCTGCTTATCCTACTACTGGAGGTAAAGAAAAATATATAGCAAAGTTTCTTTTTTTTAATCTTTTATGTTTCTTATCGAGAACTTTTGTGTTTACTTTGCTATTGCCGCAATTTGGCACAATAATATGACTATTTAATTAGTTTTTGAGAACATGAATGATACTAATTGAATATATATTATTATCATCAAAACAAATAGGTTTATATTTCTGGGTTAGTAGACTGGCGCCACCAAAATATATGCCTTTGGCATGTTGGTTGACGTAAGTCTTTCGTTCATATTTGTTTTTGTCAACTGCAAAAAATAATTATAAAACAGTCTAAATAGTTTTTTTAATCAATATATTTTAGTGGCTGGTTTAATTGGATCGGTCTTGTATGTAAGTAGTATTGAATTGGAAAAAAAACTAAAAGCTAAAATGTACATTTGAAAGCAACCAATAATTAATATTTATATTCTACTTTTTTCTACCCCTCAATCGAATATATAATTAGTCGGTATTACATCGGTAGATCTTGGCCTTTCTCAATTTATTGCTGGTGTCATCAATGTATGGCAACCTGAGGTTGATACATCTGTCTATATGCAATATGGTATTTTCGTTGGTATTTTGTTTATTCACGGTTGTCTTAATTCGTTTGCTGTTAGCTGGAACGGTTGGATGAATCAATTTGCTTGTAAGTTTTTTTTTTTCTCTTTTAAATAGAAGAATTGATAACTCTATTTATTAACGTATATATATTGGATAGTCTACGCTAATATGCTTGGTATCTTGTTAATCGTTGTTGTTGGTCTTTCAATTACTCGTCCACTTGCTACTGGTGACTTTGTGGTATGTGCTTTTTTTTATTTATGAAAAATTAACTATAATTATTCAAATAATCTAACAATTTATCTCGTTGTCATATTGGAATTTTATGTTTATGTATAATAGTTCAGTGAGTTTTATAATGGCTCTGGTTTTTCAAGTGATGGTTATGCTTTCCTTCTTGTTATCCTTCAAAGTCAATATACCTTGAGTGGTTATGACAGTGCTGCTCACATGTCTGAAGGTCAGTCCACTTTGTTAATTGGACTATTTATATCTTTTCTCCTTAATAGCTTATACATATATTATTATTATTATCATTCTAACTGTATATAATATATATGTATATGTATATATATAGAAACCAAGAATTCTCAACATGGCTCACCTTTTGGTATTCTGACAGCTGTCGCAGCTAATGTTGTATCTGGTTTCATCTTTTTAATTGGCGTAAGTTTCATGACAAAAGATTTTATGAATCAAATTGTTGGTGAAAATGCTATTCAACCCCAAATGGTCCAAGTCTTTGTTGATGGTGTTGGTCAAGGTAAGAACAAAAAAAAAAAGACCGTTTTATAATTGAAAAAAGCAATATTCCCCCCCTATACTCATATTCTAATTATCATCATGATAAAAATTATTATTACTAGCATGGACCATGGTATTCTTGATCTTTGTTATGGTTTCCATTTTCTTCTGTGGTAGTAGTCTTACATTGGGTAGTTCTCGAATGGTTTATGCATTCGCAAGAGATGGAGCTATGCCTCTTTCCGAACGATTACATAAATTGGATTCACGTACTAAGAACCCTGTCAATGCTGTTTGGTTTAACGTGATCATTGCAGGTGTTGTCGGTGTTCTTTATATGATTAATAGTACTGCTTATGAAGCTATTGTATCAGTCAACACGATTGGTTCCCAGCTTTCCTATTTGGTACCTATTGTATTGCGTATCACTGTTTCTCGCACATCTTTCAGTCCTGGTACGTATACAAAGTAAATGATGAAAAATCATTCTTACCTTTATAACAAAAAGTCACAAAATTATAGATGCTAATTAAAACAAATATCTTTTTACGTATAACAATTATAGGACCTTGGAATTTGGGTCGATACAGTACTATTGCTGGCGTTTTGTCATCTTGTTGGCTTCTTTTTACCTGCTGTCTATTTATTTGTCCTACTGAAGCACCTATTACTGCTGATAATATGAATTATGCTATCGCACCATTCGCATTTATCATGCTTCTCTCTGGCGGATATTTTGCTATCTGGGGTCGTAAATGGTTCACTGGACCTGTTAGAGTTATTAATGGCCAAGAAGTTGTTCTTGGTGATGATGATTCTATTACTTCTGTTAAAAAGGAAAAAGAAGAATTCGCATCTTCATCATCAAGCAACTAATTTATTTTATATAAACAGGAGAAGCAGCAAACAAAAATTCCATCTTAATTGTATTATTACCAATTATCACACTAGTATTATATTATTATTATTATTATTCTCATCAGTCTTAATTCTTTATCACTTTATACATAATTATTTCTTATACACTTGTACATAGCCAGAAACACGCACGCGCGCTCTCTCTCTCTCCTTATACTTCATGCAAATAATTTATCAAGTTGGCTATAATATTATATAAACGAAAATCACAATAAAAAGAATTTCATAAATGATATTAATCTTTTCTATTTTTTTAATGGTATTTTTTTGGTTATATACATATCTTTTATTTTGTCTCTATGGCTTTTTGTTTTTGTACAAGAAGAAGTATATAACTTAACAATTTTACGTATCATCTATAAATTTACTGATCTTATTATTTAGGTACGTACCTACAGGAAAGCTGTAAAATTCTGTGAAGTCCTGTACAATATTCCTTCTTAGGAAATAGAACAAAAAAATCCCCTGACGTCATGCACAATCATGTAGTATGTTTATTTAACTATTTTTTTTTTTTTTTTTGGTTTTACTATAATAAATCGACATCACCGACTATATTTCTAGACACCATTTTCGAATAAATGTAGTAGTCACGATAAATCTTATTGCTAGTTATCTATGTAGCGGTCATCCGTATAATGTCCAGAATAATACCAACATGTTACTGATGTGTGATTGCTTCCCCTTCAACAAAATAACATTCACTGTCAGTCTGACCTATTATGTATAACCCACATACTGTCATCGCTCGCTATAACGATACGTACCCCCCGTGAGACCAAAAGGGTATCGTTACGTATATTGAATAATCGTTATAACGAATTCTTGACCTGAGTTATAATGATTGGGTAAAATCCTATCCATATGCACTCGACCTCACATTTATATATGTCTTACAAAAAGAAGAAAACTCTAGCACATTATATCATTCATACATACCGTAAATAAAACAGCTCTTTTTTTGTCTTTGTACAGTTTCGTCCCCCATCAAATATTCCTTGACATTATTATAACTGACGCTGATCTCGTTTTAAAATAATGCGAGTATTGTACTTCTATATGTAATGTAATTTTAATGAGTTAGATATAAGTTAATTCATTATCATCATACTACTAAAACAAAAGCAGAGGACTGTTATATTTACGTAACTTCAATAAATGCCAGAAATTATTATTTATGCAAAGGTATACTTGCAGGACAGAGTAGTAAGGCACAGCGGAAACAGTTATAAGGCAATGACGCGACCGCAAGATAACACGACATTAAGTACCTGCCCTTTTGTTTTTATAACTTTCTACTAGAACCAACAGTCAATTTCAATGTTCGTCAATATAAATTTGAGCTTGGTGAAAATCGCCCTGAGCAGCCTAGTTCCCGGGCTCTTCATCGGGAGTTTTTGACATCTTTTACCCAAATGATGAATCAGCAGCTTCCTAATAATGTATCTGTCATTTGCACAACTCTATTGCCTTCTAGCAATTCACTTATTATCGCAAGGCTCGATAATATGTAAACTGAGATTACGTTGGTAACTCCTGCCGTTAGTAGACCGCAGGAGACTGCTAATTTACTAGTGGAACGTCAAGAATACACAGACGTGGCAATTGGCGTTCAATGTAGAGTCCAAAGTGATGACAAAGTCAACGAGTTACCGTTGGACTTTGCTCGTTGACCACCGCAACAGCCGAGGTAAGGTTATAAATTAGAAACCGTCCGATGTTGGAGCAACCATATTGGGATTGGCCTTTAAAAACGTTAAAGATCAACAAAATAATTTGACAGGGATCGAAAAATATGTTGATCCAGTCATAGCAAGAATGAAGTTGATGGTTTCAAGTGGTATTGTACCAGTATCTTGGACATCTCAAGATGAAACTATACCTAAAAGTATAATGGAACTGTTTCTTGACTTAGTTTTCAAATATTATTTATTTGTATCACTCGATGAATGTGGGAGAAACTGGATTGCACGACATTTCATCATGCAGAAAGGGGACAATATCCATATAAACAATGAAGACAAAAGAAGGTCAGTAATTTTTAAATGGGGTTCAGCAATATATAAATTGATAGTTTTTCAATAGAATCGTTGCAGATACTTACCATTATACCTTTTACACTATATCTTGACAGGTTCTGAACGAAGGTGACCCATTCACATCTATACTATTTTACTGAAAATATATAATTCTAATTACTTATAAAAATAATAAGGCTATATTATTAATGGGTGAAGCAATGTCATTTTGTTCAAAGGAATCCAGCGAGATTGTTTATCAATTCTTCCTTCCTTGTACAAAATACTCTAATATATATTACTCTTTTTGCTTGCCGCCACCACACCAGAAATATTAATTTATGATTTCAATTCTATAATATGTATATTCTACTCATAATTCTGATTTTTTATTTATATTAGGCATTCAGTACGTAAGCAGTGACAAAAGGTAAATCTGACCACCAGGTACACAAAAAAAATTGGTTTCATTATTATTTTATCATTGTCATGATAGCATCATATCTTTTTTTTCTTTATTCGTGTAAATAAACAGTGGTTTTTAATATAATCAATTGAATTTGGTTTCTAGTTTTTTTTTTCTTTTTATATATGTTTACATCAACTCTACAATAAACAACATGGACAGCATTGACATTCAAAATACACCAAGATTATCAAATGAAGTGTTGTTCCTGATATTCAAAGAAGTCGATGACTTTGGGACTTTTTGTTTTGGCTTGTGCATGTATCAGCGTTTATTGAAGAACGGTATTCATGTCTCAGATCTGGGAAGACACGTTGGAACAGTTTTATTTTTCAAATAGGTTAATAGCAAATACACAAATACACAACTACAAACTTATGAGAAATATTATGTGGAAATGATAAATATGAGTATGCTACGTACAGACGGTTCTTTAATGGCGTTGCTGTGTCATATTGGCAACCGCCACTTGAAATTTCTCAGTATACAGAATCTATTTTGTTGAGGGGAAGATAGACAAATAAATACCATATACCTTTTGATTCATCAATTATTATTACGCCTGTCTTTATATTCATAATACAGAAGCCAATTGTGATTCAACAATACTCTTTTTAGATTCACTCACCATTTGCTTCCACACTTTCACTCACATCTTTTCACTCACTTTTTTTCAATCACCTACCTTGTTGGATCACCTTCTACCTTGTTGGAACACCGACCTTTTCACCTACCCGAATGAACAAAAAGAGTTTGGAGACCTTGGAAATAATGTTTATCATTTCACGATAGAAAGTGATAGAACTTCTGAACATTATTGGAGCAAGTAGAATCATCACACAGCTTTTGATCTGTCTTAGTTTGACTACAAACAAGAATATGAGCAAGGTACACTTCAAGTTATATCCTTAAAATCGGTTAGCATACATTAGATTTTAGCAAGTGACAATCAAAAAATGAAGTTTATCAGGTTTATTTTGGAAAGAAGAATCTCATTTCAAAAGCTTATATGGCTGCTCTACGTATTACTGAAAAAATCGAATGTGTATTCAAAGGATTATTATCTTTGAAAATAAATGTAGTACTATGGATATTATAAAGACCATCCGCTATGATGTTGGATTTAACAGCTTTGGTAACAATTAGCTCCTGCAGCGGTAGCTGTTACAGTGCTGTTAAGTTTAACTGTTACGCGGACTGTTTGATTAGTAGGATAACTTAAGGTCTTTATTGTTCAAAAACCATTTAGAATATAAATCTCCTTCCCCCCCCCCTTTTTTTTATAAATAGTGGGCTAATCATTATTATAAAAAGTGAGAATCAAAAAAAAACAAGCTTGGTGGTCGATAACTATTTATTTTTGTCCAACCTTAAAAAAAGATTACTAAAATAGTTTTTTTAACATGTATAATTATGCAGTTATTTATTTACTTTCTTTTTTCTATAATAATAAAATATAAAGAAGTTTATTTTTATTTATTTATTTATAAAGAGGATCAAAAGAGCAAAAAGAGAAAGACTTAAAAGAGGCGCTGCTAATAATGTATTTCTGTGTAATCTACCCAAAAAATCAAAGCAGATTGAAACCCACCTCGTTCTCAATTACTGTTTTAGTTGTTTCTCTCTCTCTCTCTCTCTTTTTTTTTTATCACTTAACCTTTACTCTCTTTTCTCACTCTTTTTTTTTTAAAGAAAACTTGGTTAAAAAAATACTTTGTTTTCCTTTTCCGCTTTTCACAAATTTAATCCACTTTTTTTTTAAACTCTTTTTCTCGTTACCTCTCTTTTTTTTTTTTATTTTATTTTTGGTCGTTCCTTTTTCTTTTACACCCTTTAAAAAAAATATAAGTCATGGAACACGACCTCGAAACTCTGGAACATCAAACTGCTCCAGAGAGTACCCGTGGTCTGTTTGATCCTCCAGAACAGAACGTAAGTTTTTTTTTATATTATATTATATTATTTTATCACCTCTTTTTTCTTTCTCTTTATCTCTCGGAAACGAAATATACGGTGTACAAAAAAAAACTTAAAGGATAGTGTGTGAAAGAGAGAGAGAGAGAGAGAGAGAGAGAGAAAGAAAGGGTCAGAAAAAAAAAAGAGCTCATTCTAATACTATACTTTTTCTCTAATTTCTAAAATGTATATAACGTCAACCAAAAAAAAAAAAACGACAATTTTTTTTAAATGAAAATAAAATATTTAAATATAAACGATAATAAATAAAAGCCGCCACCTCCAATGTCAACTCGTAGTGCAGATAAACGTCGTTCGTTTCACGTCTTTGGTCCCATAGATAATTCCCGGTCTTCGAGACAACAGCAACCACAACAGCACCAACAACACCAGCGTGGACATCAACGTAGTAAGTCCGCCATCACGTCCGATATGTTACCCAATCAAAATGGTAACCGTCGGAATACCAACTTTGGGTTACATACTTTAGCGGAGGAAGAGGATGCTTATAACAGAAGAAAGCAACAACACCATCAATACCAACAACAACAACAAGATGAACAATCTATTACTGTTGATTCTCTTCAAGATATGATTAATACCCTTAAAACATTACCATCTCAACATGATCAACAACAACAACAACCTTCAGTAACACCTACAACAACAACAAGTAATAGTCGTAGAAATAGTAGTCGGAAACATCAATCACTTAATTTCGGACTTCCTCAAGGTGCTAGACGTTTGTCCTACAATGGTTCCTCTTCTACTTCTTCTGGTCGCAATAGTACTAACGGTGGAATTGATATTCAATCCGTTTTACCTATTCCATCCACTGAAGAAAAAGTAGATCGTCGTCGTTCATCAATGCGTATGCGCGCTGGTAGTATAAATGAACATCAAGATGAAGATGATAATACTAGTAATTTTGGTCTTTCTCGTGAACAAGCATTAGCTGAAGCAGAAGCTAAATTAATGGGTACTTACAAGAAACCTACAGGTCAAGATATTAATATTGTTGTCAATGGTAGTGATTCTACACCTAGTAATAGAAGATCGAATCATCGTAATTCTACACCTGTCACGCGTCGTTATTCTGAATCATCTGGTACTGGTAATAACTCAAGTGGATTCGATCTCAATGTTACTGCAAGTACAAGTACTAGTAAACGTGTATCATTACAATTACCTACATTGAATGAAAATACATTGGAAGGAGGTTCTCGTGCTAATCGTCGTATCACTTTTAACAAACCACTTAATCTTGGTAATGATACGAATAAAGCTATGGGTCACAATCGAAGATCTTCACGTAACTTTACTGATGATTGGCGAAACAGTAAGTGTTCAAATTTATTATTTTGTGGGGGAGCGGGGGGGGGAGAAAAGGAATTTGACTTTTCTAATAAATAAAAATCACAACATTATTTTTTAGGTGCAACCTCTCCAGGATTACCTTATTCACCACGTTCATCCACTTATCGAACTTCATTTAATTTGGTTCCGTTTACCCCTACTCGTGTCAATTTTGCTCGTGATGATGCAAATCCACATCAACGTCGTCCTTTGTTTATTGCTCATTTACCATTTTCTGCATTAACACCTTTATTCCGTGCGCGTCAATTGGTTCGTGGTATGCTTCGAGTGAATAAACGTAATCGTAGTGATGCTTACGTATCATGTGAAGATTTGGATGCCGATATTTATGTGTGTGGTTCACGCGATCGTAATCGTGCTCTTGAAGGTGATGTAGTAGCTATTCGTCTCGTTGACGTTGAAAAAGTACTTCGTGAAAAAAAAGAAAAAGAAGAAGCTAAATTGGCTCGTAATGGAGGTCAAGTAAAAATGCGTCAACCTGATGAAGAGGATGAAAATGAAATTATTTTTGGTGGTGATGATGATGTGGATACAGTTAAACCAAAATATTGTGGTGTTGTAGTAGCAATTCTTGAACGTGCACAAAATCAAGTGTTTTCTGGGTAAGTTGATCCTATTTATAAATGTGTGTGTATGTGTATGTGTAAAGAAGAAAAATGAATATTGAATTTCTTTTCATTTCCCATTTTTTTTTAGTACGTTAACTCTCATGCGTCCTAATAATAAACGCGCTCAAGAAGAAAAAGCTGCAGAAGAAGCTCAAAAGGCAGAAACGGGTCATGCTCCTATCAAAGAAGCTCCTCGTATTGTTTGGTTCAAGGCAACAGATAAACGTGTTCCATTAATTGCTATTCCTATTGAACAAGCTCCTGCTGATTTTGTTGATAATAGTGAAAATTATTCAAATCGTCTATTTGTGGTAAAATATAATTTTGAATATTTGGGGAAGGATTATTATATAAAAGAATACTCGGGGCTAAAAAGAAAAAAAAATGGGCTTAGTTCCACGCACACACACACACACACAAAGAGAGAGATAAAGAAGAAGCGATTGATGGTGGGAAAAAAGGAATTAAAATTTTATTTCTTAATTTAGGGATCTATTAAACGATGGCCTATCACATCTTTGCATCCATTCGGTACTTTGGAACGAGAATTGGGTGTCATTGAAGATTTGAATATTCAAACCAAGGCTATTTTAGCAGACAATAATGTCACGGATACTGAATTTTCTGAAGCTGTTCACAGTTGTTTACCTTCCATTCCATATCAAATTGAAGCCGATACTTTAGAGAGTCGTCGTGAAATGAAGGATGTAAGAGTATTTACTTTGGAAAATGCAAATGCAGAAGGTAAAAATAAAAAAAAAACGTCTTTCTTTTTTTTTCTGTATTACCATTTAATTTATAAAAAAGAAATTAACATGAACTTTATTTTTTAGTCCTTGATAATGCTTTCTCTATCCAAAAATTGGGTGATGATACATATGAAGTGGGTGTTCATGTAAGTGATGTTACTCACTTCATTAAAGCACATTCACCTTTGGATAAAGAGGCCCGTGCGCGTGCAGTTCGTGTTGAATTGGTTCACAAAGCTGTTCCTATTCTTCCAACTGAATTTACTGAACAAGTAACTAATTTAGTACCTAATGAACCAAGGTTTGTTTAGTTTATTTGTTTATTTGTTACACAAGATGCATATATTAAATAACAAAAAAAAATATTTTTTCTTTTTAGACTTACATTTTCAGTTGTATGGAAACTCAGTTCTGCTGGCAAAGTACTTGATACTTGGTTTGGCAAGTCTATCATCAAGTAAGTGTATATTATTATTAATTATGGATAGTTTACTTATAAACTTAAAGGAGGGGGAGGGGTTTTTATTATGTGTATGGGAGAAAGAGAAAGAGAATCTTAAGATTAACATTATAATATTTATAATTTAGATCTTGTGCAAAATTATCATATGAAGATGCTCAAAGAGCTATTGATAATCAAGACATGAATTCTATTACTGAAGATGATATTCGTTCGGGTGTAGAACAAGATATTCGTATGCTTTATAATATTACTAGTCAACTTTACGAATCGCGTCATGTTGTTGGTGGAATGACTCAAGAACGTGATGAATTAGACTTTGTTTTCAATGAACAAGGTGAACCTACATCTATTGGTATCAAATCTAAGGAACATACTACCATTATTAAAGAAGAACTTTTGTTACTTGCTAATCAAAGTGTTGCTCAAAAGATTTCAAGTCAATTCCCTGAGCAAGCTTTATTGCGACGTCACGCACCACCTAACGAACGCAAGATTGTGAGTAATTTCTTTCTTTTTTTTAAAAAAAAAAGTGAAAGGAAAGGGGATGAGGTTAACAGAAGAAGAAGAATGGAATGTTTATATTTATTTGTTTATTTATTGATATAGCGTGAATTACAAGAATATGCCACCAAATACCTTGGTGTTCCCATCGACATTTCATCTGCTAGAGCCATTGAAGAAGCAATTGATTCTATTCAAGATTCTAACTTACGCAAGATCATGTCGGTTATTGTTCTCAAGACCCTTCAACCACCTAAATATTTCTGTACTGGTACACTGGATATTATGAAATATTCTCATTACGCCCTCAACGTCCCTCTTTTCACCCATTTCACTTCCCCAACACGTCGTTTCTCGGATATTATTGTTCATCGTCAATTAGAAACTGCTTTGACTGGCGAAAAACGTTTTTATTTGGATCGCGATACTGTTCAAAAATTATCCCAACATACCAATGTCAAGAGAGAATCAGCTCTTTATGCTCGCGAACAGAGTCATTTACTGTTCTTGGCTGTTTATTTGAGCAAACGCGGTATTCATAAACCTGATTCATTGAATGGTGCTGATCTTATTGTTGTACGCAAGGAAGCTGTGGTAGTAGCTGTTTCCGATCATTTCTTTGATGTCATGATTCCTGGTGTTAATTTGGAACGACGTATTCATTTAGCTAATTTACCTGTGTGGCGCTCTAACTATGATCAACACAAACGTCAATTGACCATGTTTTGGAAGAAGGGTGTAGATACAACTACTGGTAAACAACGTCATTGGAGTTTATCTGACGATGAAGATGATGATTTCTTGGATGAAGAAGCATTGTTAGAAGAAATGAGGGATAGTTCTCCTACTTCTACTTCTACTCCTTCACCTACCAATACGGCCACTACAACTAATAATACAACCACTACTACATCTACACCAATTACAAATGGTAATAATGTTGTTGAACAACAACAACAACAAAAAGAAACCAATGACAATACCCAAAATGTTACGATCACCCCCTCCCCTTCGGTATCGAAACGTGCATCAATGCTTCATGCTCGTTTATCTGATAGTACAGCATATAGTACCGATCAAGCATCACAAACAATTCAAGCTTTGGATAAGATTCAAATTCTTGTTAGTGTTGAAATGATCAAGACGCCACCTCTTATTCGTGTTCTTGGTGTTAATCCATTCGCATAAATTTTGAAGGTGAACAAAACCTTTTTTTATATTCCACAAACACTTTTTTATACAAACCACACCAAAACCCTACACCAAAAAAAAAAAAAAAGGAAAAAAAAAAAGAAAACCCAAACTACCTCTTCGAAATTCTAAAGGATTTATATATCTTTTCTTTTTTTCTATCTTTATATAATTGTCTCCCTCTTCCCCCCAACCTCTTCTTATCTCCATTTTGTAACTTTTTTTTTTATCTTATTTTATTTTTTGTATCAAATTACTTAGTGTTATTTATCTTTCTTCTTCTGTGCCTCCTTTTTTTTCTTTTTTATTTACAAATTTGTGTTTACCTTTTTTTTTTATTTTTTATTTTTTACAAATTCAATTTACAGCACATTACATACAAAAAAAAACACCCCCTCTCAACCCTTTATATATGTCATTCGTGTATTGTATCTTTTCCACTTATTATTATTATCCCCCCCCCCTTTTTTTTTTAAAAAAAAAACGCACACATACTCACACTCTCACAACACGCACACACATATTTGTTTATCTTTTTCTTGTAAAACTTGAGTATAAAAATATATAAATATATTTTACTTATTATTATTATTATTTACTATTATATATTTTACTGGATTTATTATCTGAAATGTTTTTTTTTTGTTTGGAAATATAATGTTATAAGTTATTCACTTTAGATCGAAAACTACTTTGTGATAATACATATTCATTTGTATGTAACCATGACAACAGCTAAAATTTAATAGATTTCATTTCCCCAATATATACTTACATAAGCTAGCTGTTATGCAATATTCCGAATGACACCATCATTAGTATACATCGTATATTACTATAATATATTTTTTATATTTTAAAAGATACTGTTATCACAGAGATTGATACCATGTTTTATTTAAAGTTGAATAAGATTTTTGTTCAATGTAGTGTTTTCGCACCGATGATCGATTACGTATCATGTTTATTCAACTTTGAAAAGCATTTTGTTCAAGTACTTTACCTGGATTTTTTCAAAATGTTTTAAAATTTGACAATCATCAAATCCATCTACGTATACTTTGATATAAACTATCGAGACATTATATAACTACTAAGATGTTATTTATTTATCATGAAAAAGTAAGGTGATTGAGAACTACAAAGATAAGAGAGCAGGATATTGACGATGTAAAGTAATTTTGGAGAAACTGAACAAACCAGTAGAGAAAATAGATGAAAAAAATTGTTATCGCTCCCTGAAGCTGTAAATGACATTTGTTAGCGCTCTTCCTTACTTTAATATATATATAGCCCATATGCCAATTTTTATGAGTATACGACGTATACAATCAAAAATAATCATCTCAATTCTAGTCAAAATACGTAGAAAGTTCATATATTACCTCTAATCTGTTTGTATAGCTTAGTTATATGTATAACAGTAGTACGTACCATAGAGATTCATCATCGTCACACCTAGATGTAGTTAATAGATTTATATATATATACTTTTAAGATGTCAGTCTGATATAGCAGAATTTGGTATTCTTAATCAGTAGAAATATAATTAAACTCATATACTTATTTAGGTTTACTTTAAATATTCTAAATAATACGTCAATTATATAATGTACGTAGATGACAAGAATATTTGATCGTTATTAATTATTACCTCATACGTATTGTCAATACGTAGAGCACTCAATAATAACCAATCTACTCCAAACCTTTGGAAAAGTTGAAGCATCAAGAACTACCACTCTCTAACTATCTGGTTCATAAAGAACCATTCATGTAACATGTATGATTATTTCAAACAGCTTTTTTATTAAGTAACACTATGTACTGGAAAATCTTCAGATCTTTGATGATGATAAAGCATCTGATAATTTTCGGGAGATCACAGTATAGTAATAGCCACGAACAATTGTCATGGTGTAGCAGTAAAACAAAAATATTTTTTTGCATTAAGTCATGCTGATAGAAAATGGTTTATGCTGTAGTCTCCCTTCCTCCGGAATTCGTTTCGGCATGCAGTTTCATTTAGATCATTTTAAAAACTAGTACGTACCTGTATTATTATTATAATTAGTACTTGGCAAATCCAGATGTAACAATATAATCTTTATTTATTTAATAAGAAAAATAACGAGGATGAGAATAAAAATGATAAATATTTGGTTGTATAACCACAAACTTGGAACATTTATTACAATAGAAACAAACAAAAACATGTGGCAAGTTGCATGACTTCCAAAAGCGGTCTTGGAACTAGACAAAAAAAAAAGAAAGAGAGAGAGAGAGAGAGAGCGAGGGAACTCACCTCTCGTTCCCTTTTTTTTTCTTGAACAATGGTGTTAAACCATGAACGACAACGACATTACAACCCTAACCAGTTTTAATTTTGACATTCCGGAAGGCGACAATAATGACGACTGGGCTCTTTCCAAAATTTTCACCAAGTTCAAAACTGCAGTTTCTAGTACTCAAACATCCACGACGCACTCTAACGATCAACATGGTTCGGAAAACTCAACAGAAATTCCAACATCAAGACCAGTAAAAGAAAGTAGGACTAATACAACATTCAATGACCAAAATAATGAACGAGGATGGAATTTAAAAAGAAAGCAATCACCACCCACTTCCATTCAATCGAGGCAAATCTATGTTACCTCACCAACACCTCCAGCGTCAACATATCGCGAGCCTGTCGGTTTACGCGCACCTTCTTCTACAGCAGTAACTACCATCAATGCTTCGGCAGCATCAACACCATCCCAAGAAAATTATGTCATCCATAATAATAATAATAATAATAATAGCAGTAACACAAGTGTACCATCATCATCAGTACTACAAGATAGCACTAATATTAATGAAGATCATCATCGTCATCATCCAGTGACCACATCATCATCGTCATCTATTCTTCAAGGCTCTTTTGCAGACTATTTACCCATATCAAAAACTCAATCAGTAGATAGTAGTGATGCACAATCCATTTCAACAACCTTTTCTATTTCTACATCACATTCTCTTAGCAGGATTATAGCACGATTACGAGGGCAAAAGTCCGACAAAGAGTTTTGGATGTCGGATGAGCAGTGCAAGGAGTGTTACAAATGTCGGAAACCTTTTAAATTACTACGAAGACGACATCATTGTCGTATTTGTGGTAAGAATTCTTTTTTTGGCTTCTATATATTTTTAATATATAAAAGTGTGACACATAATATTTATTTATTTTTTTGGTAAAAAAAAAAGGAATGGAAAAAATTAATATTGATTTATTCATTTATTCATAGGACAAATATTTTGTGGAAAATGTGCATCTCATACAATTTCAGGGAAAAGATATAATCAAAAAGGTGAACTACGTGTATGTAACTTTTGTTATGATGAGCATAATCTCGCAAATAGCAATGATCCATTGCTGATGTCAATAGACCAAGATGTACCCGTACTTGATGTAGTTGATGATAATAATGAATCATTAATTCAGCATCCACATCAGCAACAAAAAGAGCAACAACAACAGCAGCAGCAGCATAGTTACCATCAACGGCAAGAAGAGCCAGTCATTCCATCTCAACTGCCACCTTTAGCAGCGCCAAAAATGCATATACCCACAACAGCAGTAAAATATCCTCATCAAAATGGGCATTTATCTTATGGTGATTCAGACGCAACTACTGTCCAACTTGAAATTGAAGCCGTACCTCGTCCTTCAGGCAGTACTACTATAGTTGGTGGTGGGAAGTTATCACGCTCAGGATCTATATCTGTTGCTGAAACAGATAAGGATGATGGTGGTTTCAAACGGTTATTGGATGCCGGTACGTCATTACTAAGACGACCACGATCCAATACGTCGACGTCATTTATTATGGATGATACTAGTAACAGTAACAACGGTACACCATCCTCACCTTTTTTATTTAACAATAATCACTATGACTATAATACAATGGATCGTGGAGGGGGTACGCTTGTTGCAGAAAGAGAACTGAGCCCGTTTATGGGTAGTTACAGTTTAGACGATGAAGATGAAGAAAATAGTAATTTGGGATATCAACTCTATGATTTATGGAGTCGGCCATCAAGTATGCCCGGAGGTGGAACACGGATGCCATCCAGTGGATCGAATCAGTCTCAAGCTGTAAAACTAAGTGACATCATGATATCACGCGACTCATTCGGTAGCGATGACGAAGCTTATGATAGTAGGTTACGAGCCAAACGAACCGAGGAACTACGTGGCCACGTGGGCTCTAATGAACGATCTCTTTCTCTTCGTCGACAAAGCATTAGTGGTCAACATCATCATCCAACACGACCTTCCTCACGTTCATCCAATCGACAACAGCAACGTCGAAAGACCAATATGCGAATCAACACCACCAATCTACCAAAATCGGACTATGCATTATTACAAAGCGAAGGATGGTCTCCAGCACCCTTTATGTCACCATCATTTGGTGCTACAGATGATCGTAGTGCTATTAAATCCAGATTTCTAACACCGCGTAATAGACGCATATCAGCACCACCCCCCAATATTGAATTAAGCATTGGTGCATTAACGCATGCTCGACGTATGCTTAAACAGTTAATGACTGATCCAAGTTTTGATGAATTTACTCAACAAGCCAAGAATGAATGGGAAGATATTATTACCAATTTATTACTCAAGGTAACCGATAATGTTCGACCCGATGTACGTTCTGGTGATGATATGGATATTCGTCATTACATCAAGATCAAAAAAGTACCTGGTGGTGTTCCATCCGATAGTTTTTATATTAAAGGTGTTATGTGTTCCAAGAATGTTGCGCATAAAAAGATGGTTCGAGATATTGCTCACCCACGTATTCTCATTTTGTTATTCTCACTCGATTATTCCCGAGTTGAAATGGAAAACCAACTCATGTCTATTGCCCCTGTGATTTCGCAAGAACGTGAGCATATCAGTAAGCTGGTGGCTCGAATTGTTGCACTTCGACCTTCACTTTTGTTGGTCAAATCAACCGTATCACGACTTGCTTTGGAATATTTATTGGAGGCTAATATACCCGTCATTCACAATGTAAAATATAGTGTCATTGAAGCAGTTGCAAGATGTACACGAGCCACTATTGTTCCTTCCGTGGACAAGTTACAATTGGGTAGTTTATCCTTTGGCCATTGTGGTATGTTTGAAATTAGAACATTGATGCACGAATGGTTACCCAATCGACGCAAGACATATTTGGTTTTTGATGAGTGTCAACCAGATTTGGGTGGAACGATTGTGTTGCGTGGTGCACCAAATGAAACGCTACGACTCATAAAAAGATTGATTGATTTTATGGTGTTTATTGTCAACAACCTTAAACTTGAGACATCATTATTACGCGACTCATTTGCAAAGAATCGTAGTTTAGATCAACAAAAATTAGAAAATGATGATTCTCAGCAACAACAGCAGCAGCAACAAAAAAATGATAATACATCGCCATCATCATCATCTATTACAACTATGATATCAAAAGATGAAGGCAACGAAAAGGGTACGACAGTTAAAGAAGAAGCAATATCACTACCAGCACCGTCATCAACATCGTCAGCATTCCAAGAAACCGATTCAGCATTTGCATCATCTCCGGCAGTAGCATCCACAGAAGCTTCTTCTGTAGATTCTACTATTAAACGGTACCAAGACACTGTAATTTCAGCATCACAATTTGTTGTGTTTCCTCAACCTTATTTATTAATTTGTCTTAAAGAAACAATGGACAAGCTTGCTACATTGGACTCTACGAGGAGAATATCGATCGCATCGTCACCTACTAAAATCACATTTGAACAACAACAGCAGCAGCAACAACAACAACGACAAGCTCCAACTATTGCTGGAAGTATAAACGGAAGTATTGCGACTACATTAGTGGGTACAAATACGAGCACGACGGCAGGAAGTGTTACTGGTGAACATGGATTATCGCTCGATGCCGAATATGAACGACTTGTAGCAAAACGAAATCAACTCTTACGTTATTGGAGTACGTATTTACAAGAAAATCCGGATCAACTCAATCCACTCTATCATCAAAACATTGTCATATTATACTCAAATGTATGTACGATAACAACGGTACCATGTCAAGGTTCAGAAACCCGAATCTTTGAATATTATTGTGAACCATCGGATACAACATTAGGCAACTATATTTATGATCTTTGCTGCGATGCTACACAACCTTGTGCCTCCGACATGTGCGAGTTTACAGTGATGGATCATTATCGATCTTATGCACATGGAAACGCCCGTATTAATGTGATGATTGAAAACTTTCCATGTCCACAACCTGGTATGTCCGAAAAAATCTTGATGTGGAGCTATTGCCGAAAATGCGAAAAACCAACACCTGTTATCCCCATGTCCGAAAATACTTGGAACTATTCCTTTGGTAAATTTATCGAAGTGTGTCTATATCAGAAAGGTGTTCATTGTCGTGCTGATATTTGCCCGCATGATATTGGACTCCATCATGTGCGATATTTTGGTTACCGCGACTTTGCCGTACGATTTCAATATGATCAAATTGATTTACTTGAAGTAACCGTACCTCCTATGAAACTATTTATGTTGAGTAAAGTCCATATTGAAATAAAAGAAGCGGATTACAAAAGTTTACGTACCAAAATCAACAAATTTTACCAATCTATTACTGAGCGAAACAAGGCATTTCCCTTTGATTTGGTTGATCCAAGAAAGTTGGAGGCATGCAAGGCTGGATTACAAGAATTTTCTCAGCGAAGTGATGGTGAAAAGAAACAAGTCTTACAGATTCTTCAGACAGTCTATGCAACAAGTGCACCAAATGATACACTTACCATTAATTGGGTTCGACGGATTTTGGATGAACAAATAACTGTTTGGGATCTGGGATATGCAGATTTTGTTAGATATTATTTACAACCTGAAAGAGAATTACGAAAAATTACAGCCAATCATTTACGAAAAGTTTTTCCACCAGATGTAAGTACTGGAGAAGCTTTTAACGGTGAACGAACCAAACGAGCAGCTGAAGTAACGGATCTTCCATTACTTGGCACTGAATTGGATAATGATGACTATTATTTTGATGATGATAATAAAGAAGTGGATTTACATACATTGATTATGCGACCACCTAAAATGTTACCTCAACTATGCCCTTCGTCGGATGAATCGGAACCAGAAGATGAACCATCTGATATGAAAAGATTACTTTTACGACCTGATATTCGACGACGATTTTCTTTAGAATTGATGCGTGAGTTCGATGCCAAGTTCCGTTCTGAAGAAACGATGCGGATGAATGACAAGGATAATAACAATCAAGTTGCTAACAACAAGGTGAAAACTTCAGAATTACCTGCTGCATCTGCTATTACAGCTACTAGTACGATCACACCATCACGTATACCTGTATTACATTTGGGCCATCAAAACAAAGCTAAACTTTCACCGCCGCTTTATGATAATGCACCTCCAGCACCACTTCCTCTACGTATCAATAGGCAACGTCCATTTTTTGATGATCCAATTAGTAGTGGAGGAGGTATGGTTCGACGTAAAACCATCTTACCGGATTATCGTTATAGTTTGTTATTTAATGATTCAAATGCGCCACATCCACAAACAAGTGGAGCAGCAGGAATTCGTGTTCTACCAACACCACTACCTTTAGGAGGTGGTAGTGGATCAGCAACATCAAAATACCCAACTCGTCCAACCGGTATTGGAACAGCCAAAACAGATGATCCTCGAAATATGATGCGAAAAAATACTGGAGGAGGATTTACAACGGCATCAACACCATCAGGTTCCTCTCGTAATGATCGACAATTTAGATCAAGGCTACCACGTAAAAAGACATTGATGCAAGTATATACTCACGCCAACGATCTAGTACAAGAAAATATGGAAGATGGGTTCCCAGATGAAACCAACATGGCAACAACCAATTCAGCGGTATCTGGTATGGCACGTGGATTGAATGATGATACCAAATCTGTTGATTATTTTTCACCTATGGCACCTTATACCAGTCATGTAAATCATTCGCAGAAAAATCAATCATTTTTGTCACAACGCTACCATGGAGTTGCGGAGGCAATTACTGGATTTGGAATGGAACTCGAACGTAATCCACCACCTGCTGTGGATTTATTAGATCCACCTCCGGTTAGTATTATCGCTGGTGTATCTTCATCTGATATTCGAGTTCATGAAGGACGAGTGAATAAAGAACGTAATGGTGATGAAGATGCGCCGGATGGAATTGAAACGATACGACATCGTACAGAACAAGATGCATCCAAGACACAACCTGAAAAGAGTTCGTTGATGAAAACCATTACTAACTTTTTGACAGATAGTGGTGTAGCGAATTTATTGCCTCTTGAATATCCTCTGTAAGTTTTTAAATAAATAGAAAAATTAAAAGATTAGTGCTTTGTTGTATTTTTGACTAACGATGTCTATATTCTAATTTATTATAGACTACCAACGGAACATATATTCCCTGATTCATTTGTAATCATCAGTGAAGATAAGCCAAGTACAATCATTGCATACACTCTCAGTTGTGAAGACTATTCGGCGCACATGAAGGGCCAAGACCATGAGAAGACACCTAGTATTGCTGACGACAGTAGTACAATTAACTGCAACCCATATTCTTCTGATTATCCACCCAACTTTGCAGTCGAAAGTAGTAGTGAATCTATTACAGATAACATTCAAGAAACACTTTTACGTGAAGTCGGTAATCACTTGGGGTTCAATTTCCGTCTCGGTTCTACCAAATTTTTTTGCAAAATATTCTTTGTTGAACAGTTTGATGCATTACGGCGTAATTGTGGGATTGAAAATAGCTATATCTTATCACTGGCAAGTTGTGTAAAATGGGATTCTTCTGGTGGTAAATCAGGATCAGCATTTTTAAAAACAAGTGACGATCGATTGCTTATGAAGCAAGTATCAAAATTTGAAATGGATGCATTTCTTGTGTTTGCTCCTGCTTATTTTCATTATATGTCTGAAGCATTCTTTGGTGAGCTACCAACCGTATTGGCGAAAATTTTTGGGTTTTATACCATTGGATATAAAAATTCGGCTAATGGTAAATCCATGCGGATGGATGTTGTTGTTATGGAAAATTTGTTTTATCAACGTAACGTGAAGAAGGTAAATATACATTTATATATATATATTTATATATATTGAGAAAAGAGGAAAAGAAGGGTTGATACAGAATGTATAATTGATTAATGTCGGATTTTTTTTTAGATATTTGATCTGAAAGGATCTATGCGTAATCGACATGTTCAATCTACAGGAAAGCAAGATGAAGTTTTGCTTGATGAAAATTTAGTTGAATGTAAGTTTGATTTATTGTTTAACATACAACTAACACTATAGTTCTTTTAACTAACAAAGTATCATTAATTATTTGATATAGTAATTTATCAATCACCACTGTTTATACGAGCACATTCAAAAGAAATTCTTCGAAGTTCACTACATAATGATACTCTATTTCTATCAAATCACAATGTAATGGACTATTCTCTTCTAGTTGGTATAGATGAAGATCGGCAAGAACTTGTAGTTGGTATAGTTGGTATGTGAATATTAAACATATTATTATTTATCTTTTTCCAATTTTTGTTATTTTTTTTATTGTGAACGAATTAGTAAACTCACGCGTCTTAAAAAATAGATTTTATCCGTACTTTTACATGGGATAAAAAGCTAGAAAGTTGGGTCAAAGAATCTGGTATTTTGGGTGGAGGTGGCAAAGGACCAACTATTGTGTCACCACGACAATATCGAATACGATTTAGAGAAGCTATGGAACGGTATTTCTTTATGGTTCCTGATGAATGGTCATTAACGCGTCAAGTACGTGCACTAAATGCAGAATTATATCATCATCATTACCACCAACAACAGTTTTTGACCGACCAACCATTACGAGATTCACCTCTGGATAATGATTATTAAAAAGAAATATTTCTTTAATTTGTAAATAGTAATATAGAAAAATAACTGGCATATTTTAATAAGGGGGAAACTCTTTTTTTTTTTTTACATTTATATCTTCTATACATTTTTTTTACCAATACCCCTCCCCCTTGAGTTTCCAGGAAGTTAAATTCAAAGACATCCATTACGTACCTTTATAATTAGCGATTTCTCCTCTCTTTCTCCCCTCTTTCTTTCCTCTCTTCTTTATATTCAACATATACATATAAATATTCTACACCACACTGTATATGCTTATATGTTTTTCTTTCAATCCTTTTTGTTTTGTTGAGACTTTTGTTTTATAGGTATACTGTATTTATATCAGACATTTATAAGGTCATATTTCTATAGCAAACATTTACGTACCAAGTCTACATCAATTTCTCACATACCTAGGCAATTAACAAATTTTATTGTTCAGTTCTCTTTATAGCAAGCCATTACAAAAGATCATTTGTGTCAAAAAATAAATAATGGTACCAACAATAACAAAACATTACTACTCTATGCTATACCACCATATCCACAATAACAAACAATTTCTGATAGAAATAAGCGTTTTCATAATCTATTTAAAAATAGGTTTCCAAAACCAACGGGACGAAATACAAGGGACAATCAATTCCTAGTTCATCAAAGTAGCAACACAGCATTTGTTTTTCCCGAAGATTTGAGCAGACCTTGTTTTTGCCACGCGAATCCATTCATAATTCCTAAATTTTATCTCACGTAGAAAGTGTAGCAAATTCCGTTTCTCTTGCAGAATTGAACCTGACAGTCTTTATTATTACTATATTTCCTTTGTAGATACCTCTCTGCGCAACAAACATAACACAAATGAGAAATGAGTGAGATAATACACTTCAAAATGACACATAATTCTTAACCTATTTTTTTTAACTAACTTCTAACATATACAATTAATTTAGTATTAATTTTATGACTCGGATGAGTAAAGAGTACTTGCTAAATAAATAAAGACGTACCTCTGTAGCCTGTAAAAGTGTATATTCAAAATGTATCTTTAGGATCTCTATCACTTTACAAGGCTCTTTATGCACCATCAGAAACATGTGTTTCAAATCATTTTTCAAGTGAAGTCAATGATGGCTTTCCATATGAATGTTTATACGTATTCGTCAAGCTTCTATTTATACCGTTGCTTGTTGTCCATAATATTCATGGCATACACATACATATCCAAAAGTGTATACTAATAAACAATTTATCATCGAGGCTTTAGCAATTATTATGTGTATAATATATATTAACAATTATTTTTCAGTCAATCATTATTACCTATCTATATATTACATATTTTATATATAAAAGAATACTTGACTCGATTATAACTCTTTTTAAATGGATACTTGATGACAATAAATAACATATACAAACATTTGTAATTTTTTATTGGCTACCCAAAATAACTGGGCCAAAATTTTTAAAAAAAAAAAAAAAGTTTCCTTAGTTCCACTATAGCAACCTCTTCCCTCTTTATTATTATTATTATTATTTTTAAATACTTTGAATATGGATCCGTTCGAATGCCGTCTTAACTTTATTGCATTGCTTGAAAAACTAAACGCATCACAACAATCCATTCACAAGGTTGCTCACTATGCCGTTCGACATTGTAATTTAGCCGAGGATCTATATAGTTGTTTGTTAGAACAGCTGGATAAGGTAAAATGAACAATTCTCTCTGTTTTATTGACATCATACTTGCAAACACATATGACCAATTATCCCAATCTACGATTACCTTCTTCTATATATGTACTACCCAATATTTTTATCTTTCCCCCTTTTTTTTGTTTCAGAACGCACACACACACACACACACACACACATACACACATACATATACACCACAAAAAACATTACTCATTGAGAGTGAGTGAAAGGGAGAGTTGAACGAAGTATACGGATTAGGATATTTTTGTCATACTTGTAGTTAATCTTGTTAGTATTTGGAAAAAAAAAGAGTGGAACTTTTGACGCGTTTTTATTAAATAATTACGACGTGAAAGGAGAAGAAGTGTATAAAACATAAGTTGTGTGTTTTGTGTGTGCGTGTGGAATATGTGTATCTCTTCTTCTCTTTTTATTACATAAACAATACACACTTTCAATTACTTAAACAAATAATATAATAATAATAATATTCTCTATATTCATTTGCTCTTTTTTTTTTATTATGCTTTTGCTTTTTTTTTTGCTATCATTGTATGGTTTCTATAATTCTTCTCTTTACGCAAAAAAAATTATAATAATACATAATAGGCGTCCATAAACGCACGAGTCAATATTATCTATGTCCTCGATTCAATCTTTACTCAAGGTAAAAGAGCTGGATTCAACGGTTACCAAGATCTTACTCGGCACGATCTAACTCGCATTATCAAAACTGTCGTACCGAACGATTCAAAAGGTAATGTAAATATTGGAAATACACTCAAGGTAAAGTATTCTTATTGTCATTTCCCAAAATAAAAATAAAGAGAGAGTATATACATATATGAGTATGTATGTAATGACATTCCATTGTTCTAATTCTTCTTTTTTATACAGATTCTCAATAGTTGGCGAAGGCGTAAATACTTTGATGATGAAGTTATTGATACAGTGGAAAAACCACTTTTAGATCGAGAAGCGGCTGCTGCAGGGTAATTAAAAAAGCTGGCTTTCTCTGTTTTTTTTTTGAGAAAAGGTGGGAGGGAATAACGGATAAAAGAATAAAAGAATAAAAAAAAACTGATCCAAATTGTTTTATCTATTATAGATCATCACAAACTACAGCTGGAGAAGACGGATTTTCGAAAGAAGATATATTACGACGAATGGAAGAAGATCGAGAAAGGGTAAAAAAAGAGAAAAATGTATATTTGTGTGGGAAAAATTTCATTAATTTTTAATTTTAATTTTTAGCACAAACGATTTCGTGAAGAAGTATGGATTCGACCTGCTGAAGAATCTTTCGACGCAGAATTCCAACAACTCTGGGAAAGTACCGAGCCACTTGTGCCAGAGACAGATTATGAGGTGATGATGCTACAAAATATGCTCCGGCTGCCGCAGTATGCGTGGCACCATATGTTATCTCAACGGTCACCTGCAACAGAAAATAATACTATGGCAACAACGACAACAACAACTACAACAACAACCACTACAACTAGTACTGCTTCTGTTGCTATTGTTACGGATAATAAAAGTGAAAGTAATGGTGTATCACTGGTCCCTAATTCTGTTTCACCTTCTCCGTCTCCGCCAACGACTAAGATTGATGATGATCCAATGGATACTACTGCCGATCAAGCTCCTTCGTCACCAGAAGAAGAACAGCAACAACAACAACCTTCACCGTCTCATTCATCACAACAACCTTTAACAAATGATGTTTCAACAGCAGTGGTACCATCACCAATATCACAAATTTTAAATGAAGATACACTTTTATCGCCTGAATCATCTCCCTTGACACCCACCTCACCATAAAAGAAAGAAATACCTCTGTAAATTATCACATTATTGCCTCAGCATTGAAAAAAAAAATGTTTACTCCGTCAGATGATGAATTTCCCTGCATAGCCCGCTTATTCTTTGTATTAACGACAATGATATTATTTTCCCGTTAATTTTTTTTTTTTTTTGCCCATATTAGTACTTTTTTTTTTTTTTTTTTTTTTTTTGATTTCCCAGATATAAACTTCTCTTTTTCATCTTTTTCTCTCTCTCTTTTCTCTCTCAAATCTCACTCACACATAAATCTCTCATCCCTCCCTTTTTTTTAATATAACCACACAACAACCCAGATGAATAATAATAAACACATGCATAACGGTGATCTATTAAATATTTCTGTTCAAGACAATGGACAAATCATTTTATATGGAGAAGAAGGTGGTTTTTTACGAGGCAATGTCATATTAGAATGTCGTAATACAACACGCATTAAATCCATCACTCTTAAATTCCAAGGACGAGCAAGGTGTCAATGGAATCAAGATGGTAAATACCCAAATAATAATAACCATAATAATCATAAAAGTTTTAATTCTCATCTTACTATTAAATATTATTTCTTTAGGTAACAATTATAAGGAAGAACATAAAGTGATTGAACATTCTTGGAGTTTCTTACCACCTTCCAAAACTTCAAGAATATTCCATGGTCGTCATCAATGGTAAAAAAAAAATCATACTATTTTATTGACCACAAAAAAAAAATCATTCAATAAAAAAAAAACAATAACAATAACTAAACTGTATCATTTTATATTTATTTTATAGGGAGTTTTGTTTACCGCTACCAGCTCATTTACCTTCTAGTCTTGATCGTCAAGAAGATCGTCATTGTGACATTACTTATCGTTTAAAAGCCATTGCAGAGCGACCTACGTTCTCACCGAATTTTGTTGTGAGACGTCCTGTGCGAGTAAGCCATTGTATACGTAACTCACATTTATTGCATCAACCTGCTGTATTTGGTGATCAACACCCACTATTAAATTATCAAGTTCAGTTATCTGGTACTGTAGCAAGACCTGGAAGTACCATTCCTATTGACTTTTATTTATATAATATTGATTCAACTAAAGTGACAAAGATCAGATCAGTGGCATGCTATCTTAAAGCCTACACTACGTTAACATGTCGTAATCAGTTTACACGTAAATCAAGTCATACGATAAGTTACTTTCGTGATGATCATTTTATACCTCTCCCAAACAATATTGCATCGTTTTCAAGATCAGCATCATGGTCGAAAACGGAACAACTTCGGATACCGGGTCAAATTCCATCGGATGTGTCAAGCAATATGATTAAGATTAAACACAGACTCAAAATTTCAATTTCAGTTGCCAAGAACGATGGTCGAATAGAAGGTAAAATGAGTTTATTTTTTGTTGCTGTTTATCTGTGTTACCTATTTTTACTAACAAAAGAAAAAAAAACAATCGATATGTAATAGAAATTACCTCCATGATACCCATTACCATATGCCAGGTGGATCAATCAGAAAGCTTCCAAAATAATAGTGATTATAATAATTATGGTGATATTACTGAATTATTACCAACCTATGAAACTGGATGTAGGTCAACCGATGTCACACTTGCTTTTACACCAATGTCAGGTGATGGATGTCCTTCTTCTTCCCCAACATGGCATACTAATACAGTGACCGAACTGACTCGATGTCCTTCTTATAAAAGTATTGCAAGTAACCATACAAGATTATCTAGGACCAATTTACCTGGTTATGACTCTATTGTTTCTTTATCCGTACCCACTTCATTATAATATTAACTTCAATTTTATTTTAAATTATATAAATATATCATTTCATTTCTCTACATTTGTGCTGGTCATAATCAATATAAAACATTCGACATTTTTTCTTTTATACTTTAACTCTAATTAATTTTGACCACCAACGTTTACTTTTTTCTTGATGTTGTTTTTCATTATTATTTGTATGGTTGGGTGTTATTGTGGTATTATCATCATTCTTTTGTTCTTGTTTTTGTGGGGTATCTTTTACTTCTACTTTTTGCTTTGCTGTTGTTAAAACTGTTGACATATTTTTCTTGTCATGGACAATAGGAGTAGTGCTGTTATTATCTTTTGGTTTCCATTCATCAAACCAAATACCATATACACCTACAACAGGCATATGATCGCTTACACCTACAAGTGCTTGGTCGAGAATAGCCCCATACCACCAACAAATAGTATCCTTGTTTAACTCCTTTTTTTTATTAGCTGTAAGGGACCTTGACTTTCCCACATTTCGATTACGTGGTTTCCACCAAGCTTGCTTAGTCTTTTTTTGCTGTTGGGGTAATCCGCGTGACGCTGTATTGGTATTATTGGCAAAAGCAGCAGGTATAGCAGGAACAGGAGGTGGACTGGCAGTGGATACTTTATCCCGAGGTCGGTCATGCCACAAAATACGATCTGTCCAACTAGGTATACGCTGTTTTGGACTACTATCATACAAAAGATCACAAGGAGATACTAAATGTTGGGATAAAGGACGCATTTCTGGAGCAGACTGAGATCGTTGTTTACGATGTCTGGTCTTATTTTGTAATTTTGGTTGTTGCGGTAGTTGCGGTAGCTGTTGTAGTTGTGTTTGCTCTTGCTTTTTATTATTAACCGAAGAAGTAGATGAAGAGGCGGTTGTAGTAGTAGCTTTTGTCGTTTTGTTTTTAGGCATAGGTGGGGGTTGCATTTGAAGCTGTTGTTGTTGCTGTGCCGAGGAAGCAGAAGAGGAAGCCTCTGTACTTGCAGTAGCAGGTGTCGTTTGTGCTGTCGACCTTCGTGAAGAGGATGCAGATGAAAACCAATCAAATGGTGAAGAATGATCATCCTCTTCGTCACTACTACTCTCACCACTGCTAGATTCGCTGTCATCTTCTGTTTGAGTATCCAATTTATATGTAGGTGGAAAATCAATAGGATGCTCTTTAAATGTTGTTAAGGGACTCGCTCCAGTACGTCGTTCGACGGTAAGCTGATCGAATCGCAGCAAAGTCTAAAGAATAGGTGTATATATTTTTTTAAAAAAATCGTGTTTTTATCCATATCCATTCACACACTCCTCTTTCTCAGTTTCCTCTTTTTTCATCGTCACTGTACATATACATATACGTATATATGTATGTACGCGTGTACGTATGCATGTATGCAACATGATAACTTCTCTTAAAAAGAAGCTTACTTTAAAATCTCCCTTTTTAATTGTATCCAAAACCAATTGTCGTTCGGCATTAATACGGTAATTTGTATCACCAAATAAAAAGACATGATCGAAGCGTTCTGTTACGCTTCTCGTAACTTCACGCTCATTGCTTTTTTCACTATCTATTTCACCTAGAAAAAAAAAGGTAGGTAAATGAGTTTACATTAAATTCAAAGAAGGAACACAAAAAAAAAAAAAGAAATGTCTGTGTGACAAAAAAAGAATACAAAGTTTTTGTTATACCAGAAAATATTGCCTCGACTTGTGCCTTTTCAGGATTAGCTTTCTTTTTCTCTCGGCTCCTCCGACGCCGACGAAGACTGTTGGCTTTTATAATACTTGCAGTGCTTTGTATTATTGACAACGAAGAAGATGCATGATGGTGATGCTTATCATATAATGATGATCCGTTTGAAAAATTCGGTATTTTAAGTTCATGAAGAATACGATGTACATTCGCATTACGTTCCGTCAATTTATTTTGGTGTGCTAAAAAAAAAAAAAAAGTAAATATGTAATCCATATATTCTATTCTCAGATATATTGTAATATTATTATTCCTTACCTCGTAAATGACAATTAATAAAGAGTAAAGAACGTGATCCAAATAAAACTGAAATAGCCACTGCACCCTTGTTACTATTATAAAAGAAAAGAAAAGATACACGATTAAAAACATATCAATAGCTTAATAATTGCTCTTTCTGGTCCTCTCTCAGTCTTTTTCCATTTTCTTAAAAAATAAATAAAAAGTTACCCGACAAGATTTGCCCAGCCTGTCTTAATTCGATCACAATGAATTCCTTTAACAAGGTGGCTAACAGGTTCCCAAACAAACACCGCCAAATGCAAAGCAGCAAGTGTTTCAGTTTGTAACATAGTATATTGGGGGCCCAAATATTCTTGTAATCTCTTTTCCCAAAGCTCTTTAGATGGAAAAATTAAAGATTCAGAAATGTTATGTTCACACTCTTGTGTACCGATAGCAAGAATATGATATGGATGGGTGGGAGTTCCATCCAAAAACTGTGGAAATTTTTTAATAGTTTCTTGTTCATCAGTAAGATGTTTACGTTCACCAGTTAAAAATGTAGCAAGATCAATAGGAAGTAACCTTCCATACATATTCCATGTTCCAACAAATACTTTAAGTCGATTAGGAATTTGAGCATCGTCTTCTTCTTGTGGTGGAGATGGTGGTGGAGGTGTTGAAATAGATGATTTTTTAAATAAAGTAAAAGGATTGATTTTGATTCGTCCTGAAAAGGTTGTATTGGCAGATCCAGTAGATGACATTCGGTTAAGTTTGGATGATAATGTTGGTCGCTGTTGAGTGGTTGTTGTTGACGCATCACCGTTCGTTTTGGTATCAATCATTAATGGTTTCTTTTGTTTTTTCTCTTTGTCTGCTACTGCTGATACTCCGGTAGCATCAACTTCATCTTTTGTCTTGTTTTTATTGCCACCACCCGCCATCAAGCGTGTAGCAGCTTGTAATTTAGCCCACTGTAAAGATTTTTTAGGTGGACTCTTTGCTGTTGGCACCGCTACTGATGGTGGTAATGTTGTTTCAGTTATCGTTGTATTAATAGCGCTCATGCAAAAATTTAAATTACAAGAAAAAAAGTGAGAAGTAAAAAGAAGGAAGTAAAAAAAAAAAAAAAGGAAAAGAAAAAAGGGGGCTGAACTTTGAGACTAATATAAAATTGAACGATTTACCAAATAACTTTTTTTGTGTTACCAAACAAATGATCTACTTTTATTTTGCCTCGATCTACTACCCAAATATAGCGTTTAGCCCGTTTTCCATAATGTTTACACCCGCATCACTATTATATGAATGAAAATTTAGAGAATAAATATATCTATATATGTATTTCTCTGTATAATATACATACAGCTTTGTTGATTACTACTGTGATTTGTTTATTTGGTTAATCAATCAAAAGAAACTTGGTCATCGTCTCAACCAAGAAATAAAATACTAAGCTTCGATACCGATTAAAATAACACCACGTTTTGACTGTTTTACAAAAAGTAATTTAAAAAGAGAATTAATAAGTTGTAGAGGGACGGATTTCATCGATTCGTTTTTAACTTTTTTCTAATTCTTAGGTTGCTTCCTAATGCATTCATTTATTTTGCACAACTATATGACTAACGACAAACTTAGTATTACTTTGGTGCTACTTTACACTAAACCTGAACTAACGTATGATAGTACCCTATGGTTAGATTAAACATTTTAAAAATAAAAAAAAAAATGCATGGAAATATCTCAATCTTATCCAATCAACTTGTTGCCAAGCATTTTTTATGTCTCGTTGTAAACTGATATGTATACTAGATTAACACGTGGTCCGGTGAAAGAGGAGAAAACAGTATGCTTATTCCTTCTCAATATAAAATAAAAAGGATGTAACACGAAGAACGTTGTTATAGAAACCATGTCAAAAGCAAATATTCAATAATTATTTTGGCAAATGTCATAATTATTTGATAGAAGCTTTTCTTTTTCTTAACTAATACTAGCGGATCTGTAGATTCATAAACAGAAAGGATACTAGCATTTATCTTCCCCCTCTTTTTTTTTATAAAAGTATGAATGAAAATTAGCACGTAATGTCAAAATAAATGTCTTTGTTAGTTCTGCTTAAATCCAAATTACTTACAATAAAGCTTTAGTGGTTGTTATAAAAAGTAATATATCAAAAATGTAACCGGCACGAAGCAACGCGAGTGCACACATTGAAAAATTCTTTTATAAAGCCACGTCAATTTTTACCACATCAATTTGTACAGCCCAAAGTCCAAAGTAGGTCTTCTAATATATAATTTTTTCGCTCAGTTCACATATATAAATGAGATATAAATATTCCTTTGTTAGTATACTACTTGCATCTGGATGATGATAATCTAAAGCGGCCTAAGCATAACGTTTTAGATAGCAACATTATTTGATCCAGCATATGAGTTACATACATGTATAGAATAATCATATTGCTGTATCAGCTATCAAGCGATTGACCGAGTACACTAACACAAATCAGTATGCTAAATATGAATGACGGCGGCATTTAGTAGGGACAAAACTGCATGGAATCTTCCACGTGAATTTATAACGAGCTGTTTATTACCCATGTATTTTTTATTACACGCCACACCTTCTCTTTCACCAGCCCTGACTCCACAACAGGTTTGCACGGATGAATCTTCTTTCCTCTCCTTTTTTTACCCCTCTTTTGCTGTTTACAAGTTGACCCGATATATATGACTTGAGTGGCGTTTATTATTGCTCGATAAGTTCTGTCGAAAGTAAGAAAAAAAACGTATGATTTTCCTCTTACGTATCTTTTAAAAAAAATCTTTAATAAAAAATAACACGATAGAGTAATATAATTAATATTCAAAACAATAGAAAGCAAAGTTTTATATTCGTGTACAGCACAATTATATTTTTATGAATCTCACTCAACAAAAAAAAATAGCTGATTTATCTGCACGTACTTGAATAAAAAGCCCATTTAATTGGTGCTATTTGGCTTTATTACATTTAGATACCTTGTGTATTAAATATTTGAATTACAACAATATCATAGGAAAAAAAAAGAAAAATGATATTTAATTTTTCTATTTTATATTTTTGAATTAATAATAACTATAATTATAATTATTTAAAGAAAAATACTCTGGTTGACGTGAATCTCGTGCATTGTCCCATGTGAAGCAGACGAGGAATTTTTTTTTTGTACAAGGTCGCAGTTCCTCCGATGTTTGAGATTCAGTGGGATAACCTTTTTTATCTATTTATGGATAAAAGATCCGGTTAAGTAATAAGAATTATCGCGATTTGCTTGATAATTATTTGTGTAGTTTTTACCAAATAGAAAATAGAAATCTCTCATTTCTATTCATAATAATTCATCTTAAAAAAATAGTTTTTGTTACCATGCTTACAATAAAGAAAAGCGATAGTATTTTAGTAAACAATAATTACTATTATTATTGTGGCCAAATTAAGTGAAAAAAAAAAAAAAGCCAGGGGAATGCGGAGGTTCGAATTGAACAATGTTCTTATTCACTAATTGACGGACAGAACAGAATGGCCTTTTCTGTGTTACCAAACATTGGTAAGTGCGTTATGTTTTTGGGGGGCAGCTGGGAGCCTCTTATTTTCTTTTGTTGCAGTTGTTGTTTTATAATATCCGCAACTTCTCTCTTTTTTTTTTTTCTTTCTTCCTTTCCTTTCGCCTACTTTCCTTTTATTTGTTTCCTGTATTCCCCTCTTTTTTTTATCTTTTTTTTTTTTTTCTAAAAAAATTATTCCCTTATTCCACATGCTCATTGCCAAACTAAACGCATGTTTTGGTGTGTTTGGCAAGACATGTGCCTTGCGTAAATTTTCGTTTTTATGTCTGTCATTACTCATTGCCCTTATCTTGTCTTGGCCAACTGTACAACGATTACGTGATTCACTTTATACAGCATCGATTATGGCCGAAGCCCATAACGATCAGTTTTGGCAATATACACCTCATGTTCAACCCGGTTCAAAACAACCATCAGACGATATGTTTGCAGTATACCAGATCCGGATTACAAACCCAAATAATAACGAACCGGTCACTCACGACTTGCTGACTCGGGCCCGTGATTGGCAACTGGGATTAATGACATTTCAAGTCAAAGATTTAAATGGCCAATCGGTCTCCTTGTCCGAATTGCCATTCTTTAAATTATATTCACCGTTTGGAACTTTATGGCAGTATGACGAAATAATTCATGACGATTGGTCATTGACCTTAAATAATAATAACAATCAACAATATCATGATAATAATAATAATAATAATACAAGTAGTTCGACTTTCGATCCACTTTCTGTTTTTGATAATGCAACACTCGACCAACATGGGAAACTTATTTCTGCTGATGCAATAGTATTAACAGCCGTCTTGCTGCGCAACAATGATGAATATGTTTGGAAAAAAGTCATGGAACACTTCAATAAACATATGGGCTCATCTTGGTATATCAAACAAGCCAATGCACCAGCATTATCATGGCAGTATAAGGTATATATATATACACATAAAATTATTTATTTATGAAAGGAAGAATATTGACATCACTATTTTATTAATGTGACCAATGAATTTGATTCACAATATAACAACCAGTTCAAAATTCTTTTCCCGGATTACGACATTCCTATCGGTGTATATGCCTTTCTTTTGTCACACATTGTCATATTCTTCATCGTTTCTTCAACTTTTGGAACAACACAGTTTGTAAAGTCCCGATACGGCCTGGGACTAGCCGCTGTGTTTACATCTATTACCTGTGTCACTGTCACTCTCAGTATCCTTGACCGATTTGGTGTACAACTTGATGCGGTACCTTGGTATCTATATCCTTTAGTCTCTAATGTTGCTACACTTGAAAACTCATTTTTATTGACAAATGCTGTTGTCAATGCTGGGTGTGATATGCAAGTGAAAGAAAAGGTCTCTCGAGGTAATAAAGCACATTAAATTTTGTAGAATTTTACGTATAAATTGCATAACCTTTACAAAAACAACTAAACTCTATCATCGTATTTTATATTGTTAACATTCAGGTCTCCAAAGCGTTGGCGTTCCTATGATTGGTACACTTATTGCTGAATTAGTGATCCTTGAAATCGGTCGTTATATGGAAGCTCCAATGATTAAACAATTTTGTTTATTTGCTCAAGTAGCACTTGTCATTGAATATTGTCTTGAAATGACATTTTTTATGGCTATTTTATCAATTGATATTAATCGTGCAGAGGTATGTTGAAAAAAGGAATCTCGTTTTTTTTTTTTTACTAAAAATATCGTGCATTGTTTTTATTTTTATTCATAAATTGATTGCTAAAAAAATATTTGAAATGTATATATTTATGTAGCTTGCCGATCTTGACGATCGTCAGGTCTCCAAACGTTTGCGCGAATTAGCTATTAGTGGCGCCGATGCTGAGCAACAACAATCGCCTGATTTTTGCCCTATTCAAGATTCAAGCGAACAAACAAGTTGTGCAGAATGTAAAGATTTTAAAACACATCGAGAAGTAAATGCATTAATGGTAATTTTTCTTTCTTTTTTTGTTGTTTCACGTGAAAAAGAAAACTACAGTATACACATTTTATTCTAACATGTTTATTATATGCATGCACTATTATGAAATATAACAGTTATGTATGGTAATATTAGGCTTAATGATGTTTCAGTCTTATTTCGGAAGAGTAGTGTCTTTTTGTCCACCGTCCTCATCCCATGTCTTTGATTTACAACAACAAGAATTAATTACGAAAACAGAACGTTTACGAACGGTTTCAACTGAATATTGGAATATGATCAACCCTACCAGAGAAACTCGATGGATTCGTGTCGAGCCACCTTATCTTGCTACTTATGGGATCCCAACAACAGCATCAACCTTTCATTCCTTTGAATCCGCTTACCGTGATAAAGCACTTGGTATTCAAACGGTTCAAAGTAAACGCCAACCGCCTTCTAGGCTTCGAAGCTTTATGTTTACATGTGCACGAAATACATTTCTTTTTGTCTCCAATATCAGTATACCCAGCTTGATTCTTTGTATTGTTCTCATCGGTATTCTTATCTGGCTTACACCTGGCTGTCGTGAACAATGGATCATTCCTTTATCCAAAAAGGTCTTGTTACGTATTATGAATCCAAATACTTCTAATGGAATTATATGCTGGTTTCGTGGACATTTCTTGCAACAATATCAGGAAACTGTCCACGTGGGTGCTATTTCGGCTCAAGAACAATACCAAAAGCGTAATAGTAGCGCGGGGAATGTGTCGATCAAAACATTACGGGGCCAACACGTGGCTGACATTCGTCGATTTGATGTTAATGCTAAACATGGTATTGTTATCTCGTGTGGACAAGATGATCGTGTTGTTGCATGGGACACTCGTAAAGCCCGACCTATATCACAACTTAGTTATGATGGTGTCGGTAATGATAATGGTGGAACTATCTCCAATAACAAAAGCATATCAGCAAAATGCGTAAAAATTGACCAAGGCAACAAATGGATCGCTGCAGCACTTAACAACGGTACCGTTTGGGTGTGGAGCGTTTGTACCGGTAAAGTGGCTCGTGAATTTACTATTGAGCGTGATTATGCTGATATTCAGCAACCTCAACAACAAGTTGTTTTCCGTAATCGTCGACATAATGATAATTCTATTCATGGTGATATAAATTCCAAAAAGAAACGGCACTTAGATAGAGTATTGGCCGTTCAGTTCATTGGTGCTGTTGCCGAATATTGTCACCCTAAGGTCGCGGAAGTAGCAGCCAAAACGAATGGACGCTCTACCGTTGAGTCACAAAATTATTTGGTTACTGCACATAAAAGCGGTATGATTCGTGAATGGGATATTATATCTGGTGAATGCATGCAAACGGTTCCATCAGGTCATACGCGTGATATCTCGATTCTTCATGTCGTTGAAGCTAAGGCGCCTCATCGTAAGCTTGGTGTATCATGGGTATTTACTGCATCTAAGGATGGTCGGGTGACATGTTGGGAACGACAAATTGTAAAACAACAAGATACTACAAGCGTATGGGCATGTGCCTATAGTATAAAAGGTCATCAAGGTCATCCCATTACTTCTATCGCAACAGAGTTACCAGTGGGTGGCATGGGTATTTTGGTGACCGCTGCTAGTGATCGTTCAGTACGTGTATGGAATTTTGAAACTGGTGAACCCGTGTGCATTTTATCCGATCCATCTTCTTCAACAACAACAAAATCAACAGGCGACAATGCCAGCTTGGCAACAATCAGTCAAGTAGCGGCTACACGATATTGTGAAGTCGAAAAGGGTCGCGGAATGTGTAGAGGCTGTGATACATGTTTCGGCAACGGTTTCTTTATTGCAACTTCATCAACCGATGGTATTGTGGATACTTATCGATTGGAACGTGTAGGTAGTAATGGACATAGTGGAAGTTGTCAACTATGTAGCAAAGACTATAATCGTAGTCAGTACAAACGTAAAAAGAAACCCTTAGAATCAACTACAATCTCAAGCAACAAAGAAAATAGTAACAATACGCAATTAGCAGCATCATCATCATCATCTAATCGACCCCCACGACGTCAACGACATCATCAGTCACGCAACATATCTAAACCATCATCTAATAATGCTAGCGGAGACGACTTACTAAAACTGTTGGATATCGAGCAATTGGCTGGTGATAATGAAGAAATAAAACTTGTTCCAACTCGTCTTGGTAAAATTGATCAGCCCGCTGGACGAGGCCTAGCATTCTGTGGCAAAAGTCGATTACTAGCTGGTGTTCGACAGAAGACCGGTGGTCACCAATGGGAAGCTTGGTTCACATCGCTACAATATATTGACCCTGAAAAAAATGATGATAATGATCAAAATCATCGAATACCAGTAGAAACATTTGATCTTGATCAAGATAATGAAGAATCTGAAGAAGAAGTTGACTCTTATTTTGGATTATTTGGTGTTGATCCACAAGATAAAACTACTAGTAGGCGCAAGGAACAACAAGAACAAACAGATGAAGATTATGAATTGTTACCGTTTTCAACAGTACACCATGTATTACCGTTGGATGGAACTGGACTTGCATGCGATTTTGGTAATTTTATCAAGCTTATATACCTAGAAGATGAACATAGAAAAAAACATATTCCTTCATGTCAATGTGATGCTTGTCTCAAGACGAAAGCAAGTCAAATTCGTTGTTCTATTATCCCAAATTGCCCTCAAGCATCTGAGTGTTTATCAGCAAGGCAACAGGCTTTATAGAAAGCAAGTAAAAAAAAAAGTATTTTAATAATATAAGATATAAGAACAAATAAAATACAAAATGTACATATCGTTTCTCCTTTATAAATAATTCACACATAAAATTAAAAAAAAGTGGGGCCATGTAAGAATTGTAATTTATATGATATGATTATTATCACTTATACTTTATTATTATTAACAGATGTACTAGAAAATGAATGCTTGTTTGTGTGCATTTCTATATTTATATATTTGATCACCCCATATTATTATTTTAAAAAATCGTTCCCGCGATTTGCACATTTATAAGTTGACAAAAAAAATTATTATTATTAACGACTTTAGGCATGATGGTAATAACTATCTACACCGCCACCTGTTGTACTTGAACCATTTCCTGTCATAGTAGTAGTACGATTATGATAATAGCTATCAATTCCAGTGGCAGTCGTAGAAGAAGGGGTTGTAGTTTCACGTTGATAATAGCTATCAATATTAGCGTGAGGAGGAGGAGGTGAAAGAGGCTGCGGTGATAAAAGTTGTGGAGAGTATGCCTCCCCGTCTCGGAAAGATGAAGGTGAAGAAAACTGTAAAGGTTCAGGTGAACGCCCTTGTGCCGATAATGGTGGTGAAGATGCTGTCGGAATATTAAGTGGTGCAGGGCCGAATCGTGGTGAAGTTGTGGTATTATTATATTGCTTTGTCGCATCACTCATGACAAACTTGTTAACACGAGGATTGGTTGATTCTTCAGGATCATAGGTTTGTGTATTTTGAGAAGTGTTTTCAAGATTGCCGTGTACTTTACGTGGATGAAAAATTGAAATCTGTTTTTATAGTAGTCATTAGTAGAACTAATCGCAAAAATAAACCAAAAATAGCTACAACTTTTATAATATCACTTACAAATGCGAGCCACAAGAAGATAACACACATGTTCGCATTAGCAATTAATAAGTCAATAGCAAACTTGTTGGTATTGATTGGCATGGTAGCTGATAACCCATCCGCACATAACAAGACAAGTGTGGTACCATAAACTGTTAAAATAATAGTAAGTAGAATGTTCATGTCTTTGAAATATGCGAGTCGTGCCCCGATTTTATCTTTGCACATATTCAATAATCGTTTGAATCGAAAATGAGAACGAACGCCAAGAGCTGCAGTAAGTAACACTATTATTATCCACCATTTTCCTATTAGTTATTATATCCTGCATCTACTGTCATTGTATTTATTATACCAACCCACCTTGTAAAGCATATGCTAATTGGGGCACAATTTCACTCAATAATTCGTCTTCACTCCATCTCCACTGTAGCACGGGAAACATGGCAGCACTTCCTAGTGCCCTGAAAAAAGTAGTAAAAGGCAATATACACCGTTAGTTTATTATGGACCCACGCCTAACATTACCTTGTCACACGAAAAGAAAACTCTGCTCATTATTGACTGTACCATATGATGTAAAACTTGAATTCCCAGGAACTCATAAAAGATCGCCTCGCAACTCGATTGCATAAATAATTCCAAAAACATTGTAATAAGAAAAATACTCCAGTTTGTAGAGCAAATGAAACACATTGGAGATAATCGATGGGCTATATAATTTTTTTAAATTATTTTTTAGCATGTGACGAAATTTATGATATGTAATCAAAAGCTAAAAAAGAAATAACAAAAAAAAACTATTATTAATGGCAACGTACCTGAACAAAAGATTGGTGATAATCATCCCAGTATGCGAATGGTTTCTGAATAATTTGACCATTATCTGGTCTCATAACGAACCCTTCATTATATTTAATCCATGTCGACACTACATCTAAAGATAACAATTTGAACGAAGGGAAAAAATAACAATGTTCATTAAGAATAATTATATTGACAGATGGTTATTGAAATGAATAGTGTTTGTCATGGAATTATTATTCGCTGCCATTGATTATTTAGTCATGTTAAACAACTGATGTAATTATAATACGTACCCCATATACTCTGTGTACACATCATAAAAAACATTAGATATGTAATAATACTTTTGAGTGCCGTTTTTGGGATTTGTGATGGTCGCATGCAGTTAAATCTTTCATTCTTCCATACACGACTAATTAAGAATGCTGTGATATAAACTTCAAGACAGCACCGCTCTATTTAGAAAAAAGTAAGTAGGTAAAAGAAGTATGATCATGTATCAATGACGTGCTATTGTCGAGTTCAAATATTTCATTCAGTATAAGATGATAAGAAGTCAATAATTACGTAAATAAGAAAAGTCGCTATAAATAAATTTTATAAGTATGCTTATGATTATGTGGCAAAAGGGTAAGTAAAGACAAAAAAAAAAGATAATATACCTGAGATGTGTCATTTTTTTTACGAATAGTGCCAAAAAAAAAAAAAAAGAAAAAAAAAAGAAGAAGAAAGGGGAAAAGAAGTGCGATCCTCTTTCTTTACAAACCAAGAAAAAAGAGGGCTCCGAAACAGTTTTTTTTTTCTTTCAGCAATGAAGATTATATTAACATTTATAAAATGATAACACTGTCTGACTTTTCTTTTTGAGAGCAGAGCTGTCTTCCATCCATATAGAACAAAATGATGAAGCGTAATTTCCTAGTGTGAGAGAGAATGATGAAAAGGGAAGGATAAAGGTAACAAAGCTTTGTTGGGGGAGGGCATGCTATGAACTTGGGGGGAAGTGAAAGCTTGAGCACACAGATCAGGTCATTGTTCCCCATGTGTCACCTATGTGTTAGTAGTAATTACACGCAAAGACTTACCAAACCAGGCTTAAATCTAACGAAAAACAGGGTTTTTTTTTCCTGAGCGCATTAGAAATGGTCTCACGGACGTCCCGACCCAAAAAAATCTTTCTTTCTGCTGCACCATTTATTCTTTTATCTCTCCGCTCGAAAAAAGCTTTCACCGCGACCTTTTTACCTCCAATGTCTCCTTCTTATTGGTAGTTAAAAGAATCTTGATATAACCCTTTAAAAAAAGTATAAAAGATATTTATGATCAAATTGTCACCGTGGCTGATAGAATATATAAAGAAAAGGAACCATGGTAATTAATTAACAATAGAATTTGTTTTTATAAAATAGATCACGTAGAACAAATTAATAATGACAATAAATAATGTAATAGCATAAAAGCCCACTGATTAGATGGCGTAACACGTTACTACCTAATACCTAGAAGTACTGTTCTACATAGTTTTACTGCTCAAAAGACTGATACTATAAACTGAGAATACATGTAACCACATATTGATTCAAATAAAACCTATTAAATGCTTATATTAATATCAGTTATGCTTCAAATGGTAAAACTGCTTATAGGATTATGTTGTTGCATTTACTGCATAGGTATGTATGCATTCATCATTGCGGATAACAAAATACAATTTGTAGTTTCACAAACCTGGGAATGGTGACACAACATAAAATAAAAAGCTAAAATTTCGATGTTGCAGCTTTTTACATTAACAAAACAAAAAATCCAGACCCAACTGTTACTCGTATAGGTAACTAATAGATAGTAGTACACAGCAAATAAAATCAGAACTCATTGTTAATACAACATATAGCTGCTACGAAAGAGCTTATTAGGACAATCCAATCAAGAGCCTCTGCACTACTCAAAGTGAAAAGAAAGTAACCATCTTTTATACATGTAATAAGTGGTATTTATAATAAGCCAAAACATTATTATTTTTATCTATGATAAATATTTCACGTGTCAATTAACTGTACCACTAGTTCGGTGTAAGCTCTTATGGTAATTTATTCGAGACATTACAAGAGTTCTTAACCAATATTGTTAAATTCCAATATTATATAAAACAGTATATAGGTAGGTAATGACAGTAGTTCTGGTTCTATATCATAAAGATAGAGTTGGTCTAGTAAAATAGTAAAATACGAAGAATTTGGTAACTACGTACGTGATAAAGTTAATGATGTACAAAGTAAGATTAGTTGGATATATGGTTTTCTATAGCATAATCCAGATTTTTGGCAATAAAGGCGACAACTGGTCACAAAGAATACTTTTTGATAAAGTATTATTTAGTACATGCGATCCTTTTTAATTGATTTGATTGATATAGATTAAACTCAAATAAAAACAGGGTTTTCAATGTTCATACAACAACAGGTGAATGATTGTACTACTAGATAATATACGTACATACTTTTTTTTCGTTCATGATGATATCAAATGCTGCATTAATGATAATCCAAGCAAGAGATATTTGATTCGTGTAGGTTCGTTGTATGAAAAATACCATAGAAGTATTCGTTTTACTACCACAAAATGACCTAGTAACAAGTAGAAAGGTATCGAAATATTGAGGAAAGAGCTTTTTGGAAACGACAAAAATTGGAGCTTCATAATGTAAAGAGCGATATTTACTAGTACGTATGGCTGGTTATTTTTTGTGACCATGTAAAAATAGCTTTATAGTAAAAATATTACTCATCAGGCGATTCGATATTTATTTTATTTATAAAGTAACAGGAATAGTGTATATCACTTTATATTAGCAATCGCATTCCATTTCTCTTCATGCTTTTCTTTCTTTCTTGTTTTCATTTTTCTTGTCATTATCATTATCTATACTATCATTTTTTTTGTCTCTTGTCTGCCTGTATAATTGTATGGGAATATACATAAGAAAAATACTGTAGTAAATGGTTTTTTTTTACAATCTGCACGAATCAATAATGCAAATAGTGAGCTTGATTTTGCCTGTGACATTATTCAGAAACCCTTTATGGATTTTGTCAAAATCATTATTAAAGATAAGTTACCATAATTATCAAAGCCAACAAATTTACCTTTTTTTTATTAGCATCAGTAACAAGATAAAAATATTTATTCTTGATGTCATGTATCCACGAAAGGTTAAGTGTACGTAATTTTGTATAGTTATTTCTTCAACTTTCTGGAAAATATATATGCGCTGAGAAGTATTTGAGCTGTAAAGACATAGATTCAGATATGCTAACGATCAAAAACATATCATGAATGCTTTGTTCACACAAAATTGTTTATAAAAGACGTATCAAATAAAGAACCATTACGTATCTTATTTCTTTATTAGCAACGAACAAACTCATGGAGCAATGAATTGTATCTATATAATTAATTAAATAATGGACCGTGCCGAAGATACGTAATATAAAAAAAAGAAGCAAGAGTTAGGAAACTATTGATCGCTTTCATGAATTATGGTTTATGTTTAATTTATAAGAAAAGAATACAAGTGAGGGTTTTTGGAAACTGGATAAACATGCATCGAAAATGGCGGTTTTAAAGTTAAAAAAATTACAGCAAACTTACGTAATCTTATTATCGTCATTCTGTTGCTTGGTTGTTTTTTGATGGAAAAAACCGAAGAAACAATGTAATGATCCATCCATGTATAAGCACAATATCCATGAGCATTATTTCAATTTTTCTACAAGATTATAGCTAATCCCATGCTTTCTAAATGTATATAAAATTCATCAAGAACTAACCCAACTGTTACGAATGATACTGTTACTTATAACGTTTTCTGTCATTATCCTTTTCGCAATCCTTTATATCGTTGTATGTCATTTTTGACATTTAGTAATATACAAATATTACATAGTGACAAAAAATAACAATACGTATAAAGAATAGAAAACGAATCAAATGGATCTATAGTTATCGTGAATTGAATGAAGCTATGAACATAATTTTGTGTTCTATACTGAATAGATACTAATAATAATGATATGAATTTTCTTTTTTTTTTCTAAAAAAAACATATATCGGTTTGCCTTCTTGAAGTATATTCTATCTAATATGCTAATAATAAATGAGTTGCATGGTACGCATTTTCTAATTAATACGTAATAATATTATAATATAATATTTATTTACGATTACAGGATTTTGCATTCATTTCCGGACACAACCCTCAATTTTTTTCGCTTATAATGTCAGTTTTTTTTTTTTTTTTTTTTTTTTTTGCTTATGATGGCAGTGTTTTTCGCTTATGATAGCATTAATTTTCGCTTATGATATGATATGCGATATTTTTCGCTTCTGATAGATGGTACTTGGTTAATCCCATAAAATCAGATGTAGCAAATATGAAAAAAAGAATGACATTAGTCGCGCAGAACTCCCGCTAGTATTTGTGTAAGTTCCTAATCGTCACAAGTGAATCTCTTAGACCTCACAAGTAAGAAATTATACAGGTATTATAAGCGAAAATTAATGCTATCATAAGCAAAAAAAAACTGACATTATAAGCGAAAAAAATTGAGGGTTATGTCCGGAAATGAATGCAAAATCCTGTATTATAAATTATAATCTGTTGTAATTCGTCTTTGTCATCCGTCTTTTGCAATGTCATTAGTACTAATAAAAAATATCTAGAGGTATATACAGTCAGAGAAAAGAAAACACGTAAAAGAATCAAAAATATAATAGCAGGAAACAAATAGCAGAAGAAAAAAGTAGGAATCGAAAGGATGTTCATTCAATTAAATAATTTGCTTTGACAGGTTGCTTTATTTAGAAATTTACCGTGCCTCTGCCTACACCTTGTGACCTCTTGCACCAGGTTCAAGCAACGGACAGCGTGCTGAATATATGATGTTAATGAGACATATTATTGCTTGTTTTCCATCACATTGTTGATCACTTTACATAAAAAAACATAAACAAACGAAAATTGATTCTGGTAATGATGCATAAGAATTTATTTTCGAAAACCGTTCCTTATGAATTCTTATATATCATACTATTATTGGTATTTTCATCACACTGACATTATTCCACATGTAAATCGGGCAATATTTACAAAGTATAAAAATTACAAAGAAAAAAAAAGTAATATTATTATGATACTGATAGTAAAGAAATATAAGTATATAGCTTTTTTGGCTATGGATTTATTTTTTAATAGATAAGAATAATATAATTAATGTTTTCTATAATCTAATCGAGATTATGAACTCACCGTGCATTAAGGTGTTTCTTGTATAGTAATAAATGCCTACATTACTTCTCTTGTAAAAATTATGCACGGTATAATAAATGATAATTAATATCCTGAAAACTTCCGAATCCCAGGTTTAAGTTTCAACAAAAGAACTAAGAGTGCCCAAACCAGGTTCAACATGCCAAAAAAAAAAGTGACCCATCCTGCACCGACAGCTTTTGTCATTGGATTAGCTAAAAAAAGTTATGTTTAAGAAAGTATACGTTAGCTCTTGATTTTTTGTTCCCTTCATTCTTATCCTCTTTCTCTCTTCCTTTATAAAACAAAAAGGACAGAAAAAATGAAAAGCCCTTTGTAAAAGGTTTTTTTTTACTCCAACATTTACCGATCAAACTAAGCGCAAATGTCCAGATCATACGGACCAAATTGGCTGCAGCAGTAACGCTGGCACCCCGATCACTAACGGCATCCACCAAGTAAGACATGACAGGGTTAAATATGTTCACCATGGCGAAACATTGTACACCAAACATAATGATGGAAACCCAAACGTTCCAGCCAAATTGAACAGGCCAACCCCAAAGGAAAAATGATAAGGGATTTAAAAGAAATGCACATGGCCTATTATTATTATTTAATGTCAATATAAGTGAGCTTACTTTCTTTTATTTTATTTTGTTAAATTTTACTTACCAAACATTCCACGCTAAACGATCTTCAGGAACAGCTATCCCATTACGTTTGGTCATAGCACGATTAAGGAAAATATCCGAAAGCTTTCCCGAAATCAATGACCCTATCACTTCACCAAGACCAGGTGAAATAAAAGACAAACCAATTAAACTGGATGAAAACCCATATTGATATGTGTAAAGTTCTGGAAGCATATTTTCAATAGCAAACTATTAAAGAAATAGGCAACTATTAGTTTTTATAGTCAATACGTAAATAACGAAGAAATATTAATAAAATAATTACCATTCCGCCAAATGCAAAACCTGTTGCTGTGGCACAAATAAATATAAATGGATGTCGTAATAACGCCAACGAAGCCAACGGATTCACCATTTTTGTTTCAACAACTGTGTTTTCGGATTTTTGATCCGGTTCAAATTCTACCATCGCACTCTTGCCCCATATTTTTTCATCCCGATAAGTTTCTTCCATTGTAAAGAAAACTAAGAGTAATAAGAGACATCCAATTACGAACAGAAGCCAAAAGACTGATTGCCATCCCCATCGTTCGACAAGGAAGCCGCCAAAAATTGGACCAAATAATGGACCGGCGAATTGACCAGTAAAATAGATACCTAAAGCATTACCACGTTCATCGACATCATAAACATCAGCCACGGATCTAGTATGCGATATACAATCAGTTGTTTACATTTTATATCCCATATATGTATGTGTGTGTGTACCTATTTGCGTATGAAAATCAATTATATCACTCTTACCCAGCACCAATAGCCCAAGCTGATGAAATGCCTACTGCTTGAAGAATACGCATACCAAGTAGTACATAGATATCATAAGCGAAACAACCGCCAAGGGATCCGACAGTATAGATAATAATGCTGAAGAAGTAAACTGAGCGACGAATATACCAGTGGTCACTTATACTACTATAAAAAATTGGCTACATCGCGAAAAAAAGAAAGGTTAGAAAAGAGTATAAATGTTAACCTCGAAAGAAGACAGATTATTTATTGGAACAACGAAACTTTTTTTATTAACTTACAGCAATACCCATAAATAACATATAAAGAGAATTACTAAGCGTCACCATAATAGTAGGACTATCCAATTGTGCTGTCACTTCTTCCAAGGCTGGAAGCTATATAATCATAAAAATCAGATAAAAATTAAATCCGTATGAGTTCACCTTTACTTGTTAACCAACTGCTGCTTTATAGTTTTTTTTTTATTTTTTACTTCACACACACATAAATTGTCGAACAGAATCCTGGAATGATGGCAATAAAACAAACAAGCCCCAAAAGATATCTTTTACGCCATAAAGGAATTGTACGAGGATCTTTTTTTACTTTCGGGCGTAATTGTAGCAATGAATCGACGTAATCTGAAGACATTGCACGAGTGATTGATCAAAAACGAAGAAAAAAGAATTCTCTGTTTAAAGAAAAAAGAGTTCTTGTGCCTGGAAATAAAAAAAAAATGTCCAGCTGTTCTCCGCTAATAAACTATATTTCTATAGGTTTACCTTGCATATTTATTATGGTCACCTAATATTGAGGATCGTGTATGGTGAATAGCTTGATTTGAATTGAAAAGAATGTTGCTTATTGTGTTTTTGACTGCTAATGGATATTTTCAAATAATAATAAGAATAGTTCAGTTGCGTTCGTTGTCGTCCTGATAGTTTACTTGGTGTGTATGTCTGTTGCTAATGTCTTGTTAAAAGAAAAATAAGTAGAAGTGTCAAAACAATTAGTTATAGTAACAACTTTTACTTCTTTTATTTTATGTAATCTATTAACAATCTGGTGTAAATTGACTCAAATCTCAACAGCAAAAGCATTTTTTTTACGTTATTTAAAAAGATTCTCCTGGATAATTTCCATCTGTTGTTCTAGGTTACCAGACCTTCACGTTAACTATATACTCTCACAAATAACAATTAAATTCTGATAGTTTTATTATCATGCCAATAGCAAATAATACCGATAAAAAAACTCATAAAATAGATTCAAAAAATTCCATCTTTATTTTTATGCCTTATATAAGCTACAAACATCAAATTCAACACCATCTCCCAGAGCCACAAACAACCAAAATAGATGAAGAGAGTAAAATTAATTTGAAGAAAGAAAAGAAGTCCAGCTGGATACCATAATGAGTGTACAGACTTTATGCCACTTGAATATTTGAGTTTCCGCCCGCCGCCCGCCTGGGGTTGATATGTCCAGAATGACGAAAATTAGGAAACCTTCTTTTGCGTTAGTACAAGGTAAAGACATATACACATGCATCCCTATTAATATCGATTCAATCAAACAAAATAAAATGAATAGAGCGAATGGATGGATATGATAATCGAATGGATACATGGATACATGGATGGATGAATTTTTCTTGGAAATAAAAGAATTTTACGATCTCGTTTTCATTTCGACAAATTGAACAACAGCATTTCGACGGTGAACAGCTTAATTTTCGCGGTACATTAGTCACATTACAGCGCAGCATTCATTTGTTTATCATATTATCCATTCGCTTGATGTTATTTTTTTTTTTGTGGCAAAAACTGAATGTCATTTTGAAAAATTGAGAAATAAAATGCTTAAACTAATTAATGATCTATTTCTTGTATGATTAAATTAAGGTCATAAATTGCCATGGGTGGTAAGTAGTGGGATTTTTTTTTTTTGCTTAGTGAAGTGGAAACCATAGTAGATGTTTCATTGAATAAAGTATCTAATGTATCTATTATCTTATTTTTTTCTATTAGCTTACAAATATTTGGAGGAGCTTTACAGAAAGAAACAATCGGATGTTTTCCGTTTCTTGTTGCGTGTTCGCTGCTGGGAATATCGTCAGTTGAACGTTATTCACCGTGCCTCCCGCCCTTCGCGCCCTGACAAGGCTCGCCGTCTTGGTTACAAGGCCAAGCAAGGTTACGTTATCTACCGTATCCGTGTCCGTCGTGGTGGTCGCAAGAAACCCGTTCCCAAGGGTGCTACCTTCGGTAAGCCCGTCAACGAAGGTGTCAGCCAACTCAAGTACCAACGTTCTCTTCGTTCCACTGCTGAAGAACGTATTGGTCGTAAGTGCGCTAACTTACGTGTCTTGAACTCCTACTGGATCAACCAAGATGCTACCTACAAGTACTTTGAAGTTATCCTTGTTGACCCCTCCCACAAGGCTATTCGTCGTGATCCCCGTATCAACTGGATCGTCAACCCTGTTCACAAACGTCGTGAAGCTCGTGGTCTTACTGCCATTGGCAAGAAGTCCCGAGGCAAGGGCAAGGGTCATCTTTTCACCAAGGTAAGAAAAAAAGAATAAAAGTTAGCTATATATTATCAATATGCTCATTTAATTTTTTTTATAATTTTTTTAGACCCGTGGCTCTGGTCGTCGTGCTACCTGGAAGCGCAACAACACTCTTTCTCTCCGTCGCTACCGCTAAAATGCTGGCTCTTGATTGTAGCCATCATTTATGTGTATATCTTCGTTTTGGATTTACTGTTACAAAATATATATGCTCTGAAACCTTTGTTGCACCTACACGCATCCATTTATTTATTTGTCTGCTACTTTTCATTTTTATGGTCATGATGTGTTATTTGATGAATTTGCTTATATTGTGGTCGATCTTTATTTGTTTTGTATAGCTCAGAATTTAGATGGATTTCTCAAAAAAGTACAGGACCACGATGTGAAAAGCGTACATATGAAAATTTACTCTGACATCAGTACATCTAAGAAAATTCATGCATCAATTTTTTTTGAAGATTTTGGGATCAATATAAGAAAACAAAGTAATTTCATACAAAATGTGCTGATGCTAAAGATTATGCTTGATATACAGCACTTCCAAAAGTTAGGAATCTGCTTTCATAATAGTAGTTGTAAAGGAAAGCTTGTTTCAATGTAGCTTTCTTTGCTGCATATGCGTCAGTTCTGTCATGTTTTATATTAATCTCAGCTGTTAATTAATATAAGTACTGGTTTTTTTTTTACTCTTCCTTCCCGATCATGTAAAGTTTATTTAGTATAATGGTTGTTGTATTATAAGTGGGTTCTTGATGTAGAAAAAACGAAAATTATAAGTGATTTATTGATCATGGTAAATCGCTAATTCAAGTTTACAGTATGTTGCTCTTGGTTGTCTTAGTAAAGCTGCTACCACACGTCAACACCCTACCGCTATGGAAGCCTATTATCTATGTAACATGTTTTTGTATGTTTATAAATCAAGAAGGAAGTACATACCCAAAATACATTTTATATTGGTAAACAAGCAACCAAACCTCGCTGAATTACTATCACTAAATTGTGTAATTATTTGCATATATAATATTTACATATTTATTTGAAAAATGTGCAATTATTATTTATTCATTTAAAATTTAGTTAATATTGACTATCTTTAGCATCAGGTTTATCTAAGTGACGTTGATTATACATATCATCATGATGGTACGCTGCTGCAGCAGCTGGAATAGCATAACCTGCACCTGCTGCATTATTATAATAATGATTCATATCACTAATAGGCGAAGTGGCTGAATTATTATGATCTGAAGTAGGTGAGGTAGGCGACATGTAATTGTGGTATTCATGGCTGTTATAATCAGGCCCACTGACAGTTGATCTATCATGTTCGGGATAAGAATAGTATCCTTCTTGTTGTTGTTGATAATACTGATGGTGAGTAGGGGTTAAATATTCGGGCTCTTGGTAATATCGTTCACTGTCCATGCCACCTGCTAAACCAGGAGCAACAAAAGGACGAGGAGACATGGCTGGTACTTGACTTGTTTGACTATGGTCGGTAGGTGACATATTATCGTATCCTCCAGCAGGACTATTAAAAATATCGTCCCGTTCTTTTTGCATTCTACGTTCTTTGCGATTTCGTCGGCGGCGGATAAAAATAAATGCTAAAAGACCAATAATAAGTGCTGCACCCACTACACCACCCACTACACCACCAGCGATTGCACCAGTATTTGTACTACTCGATGAAGCACCAGGAGTCACTATGTAAAGAAAAGAAATAACAAGTAGTTTGGTTATATATATATACATATATCCTGAGCTTTTCTCTTTATGTTTTTGTCAAAGTATATCACATACTTGTAGGTGTACTATTTTTACTATTTGAAGCAGATGATTCAATGCTACTAGGAACAGCTGAAAATTCAGTGGTAGAAGGGGTTTCTGTTTCTGATGAAGAAGGAGTATGGGATGTTGTTGGTTGCTGTTGTTGTTCCTGACTAGAAGTTAGGGTTGGTTGCTGTTGTTCGTTTGATTGTCCTGGTTGATTATTCGATTGTGTCGGTTGTGCCACAGTCTGTGTTTTGTCATCCGAGGGTTGTTTAGTAACGGCAGGAGCAGCTGTTTGTTGAGCATTATCATTACTATTGCTATTATCACTAACAGTAGGAATAGGTGTGTTATTATTGTTCTCCTTGCTATTATAAGTTGGTGATGCTTCCTGTGTCGCTTGAGTTACATCATTGTTATCATTGCCATTTGTTTGTTCTTGTTGCTGAGTTGGTTTTGCGGTCTTTTTAATCATATGTAGAACAATACAGATACAGAAAATATTTTAGTTCAATAATTTTCTTGCATACTGCTAAAGTAATTTTGCTAGGTTACCTGATCATTACTGCCACCCCCTGTGTCCCCTTGCTCTGCTCTAATTTCAGAAATTTTAATTGTTAACTTTTTCTAAACAACGAATTACAAAAAAAGAGGGGGCATTTTGAAGCATGGCTTGAGTAAAGAAAAAAAACATTAATAAATCAACTTACGGTTGTGTACCCACTCCTCCAACATTACTATCTGCAGATGGGTCAAACACACCAAGTTGGCGTGGTTCAATGGCATTTACAATATTTTCTGTCATTGTTTTTGTGCAACAATAAAAATTAAGGTAGTACAACACAAGTATATAGAAGCGATTAGATAAGAGGTGTAATATAAAGATAACGATAGACTGGACGAAAGGAAGGGAAAAAAACTGAGCCTGCAGTTTTAATATAAGTTTGAAGATCGGTACGTATCGAGTAGAAAAAGAATGAATGGAAAAGTGAAAGAGTTGATCAAGTCAACGAAAAAAGGAGTCAACAAAAATAAAAATAAAAAATGAGAAACAAATAATAGTCCACACATCCAATCAACGCCAATCTTTCGAAACAGAACGATTTACAAATGAAGAATCCCCGATATATACCTTTTTTTGAATAATGACTATTGACATCCCAACTCATCCATTTTATTTTATTTCATAGCAAAATTAAATACGTTGAAAAAATAAGAGAAGGTACCTTTGATATTCGCTTTGATAGGATGAATTTTATTTATTTACAGAATATGAGAAAACGAATAAGTTCGGTATTTACAAAAAATGATATATAATATGATTGGAGCGTTTTTAAAGAAATAATATCAATTTGCTCGTTGCAGAAATTCCAAATCTTCTTTTGACAACGCTTCTTTACCACATTGCATCATCCAACATAAAATACCCTTGAGTCTTTGTAGCTCTTGTTGTTCTATCGCGTACAGCCGTTCAGTTTCACGCAAATCAATAAGCCAATTCTTAATTTCGTCCTCCAAGGCTTCAATTTTTTCCGCCTGCCGACTAAGTTGGTGTGTATAATCATTAACTTGACTATTAGCGTGATCACGATCCCGTTCGGTTAAATTTGCTCGTTCTGTGGTTTCCTGCAACATTTGTTCTAGTTGACCTGCCCTTGTTTCCCATTGACTTTTCAACTCTGCAGTCTGGTTAAGGTCTTTTTGAATGTTTTCGACAGTCACCTCGAGAAGCGAAATACGTTCTTCACGTTCTGCGACTTCTGCTCGTTGTTCCATGGCTTCTTCATAAAGTTGTTTTAATTCATAGATATGGTCATCGCGTTCTTCCAATGCGCGTGTATGTTGTTCGAGTTGCTCGACATCTTGATCGTGCGCTGCCATGGCATCGTGGTACATACGCTGTAATTCTTTGATTTGATTGTGACTCTCCTCCAGTCCAGCTGCTTGTTCTTTCAATTGTTCATTAGTACGGTTGTTGGCCTTCGTGGCTTCGTCGTACATACGTTGTAATTCCTTGATTTGAATGCGACTTTGATTTAGCGCACGGCTTTGGGTTTCGAATTGAGTAGTATCTTGTTGGCGTGATGCTATGATATCGTTGTACGAGTGTTGTAGTTCTTTCACCCGTGCACGCGCCTCGTTCAGTTCGGATAAAACATGCTCCAAGCGCTCTTTATCTATGGTATGTATTGCCGAAACCTCTTCATATAGTTTTTCCAGGTCCTTTGTACGTGTACGACTCTTGTTCAGCGCTAGCTGTTGCTTTTCGATTTCTGCTGCTTGTTGATCAGATGTTTCTACGATATTACCGTACATTTGTTCAAGTTCTTGTATACGAGCAAGAGACTTTTCAAGGGCTTCAGATCGGTCATCATCTCGAGTAGCATAGTCGGCCTCGATTTGATGCAACCGTTTCGTAATCTGGTCTACTTGCTGTTCCGATTTGAAAAGCCGTTCCGATGTCGCTGCTAGATTATTTTTCGCTTCCGAGCAACGTTGATTTAAAGTGTTATTGGACTGTTCTAGCTCTTGTATTTTGGCGTTACGTTCTCGAAGTACGTGTTCGAGACTTTGTACGTGTGACGTTGTATCCTCGAGTGTTACTGACAACTCTTCAAACTTACGCAAACAGCTATCTTTCTTCTTGATAGCAGCTTTCAGTTCGTCAATTTCATCTGAAAGTTGTTGTTGTAGTATACGAGCTGCATCCATCTCCTTCTTGAATGAAGTTTCCAATTGTTCTTTGGTTAGTGTCGACATCTTTGCGGAAGCATTTACGTCTCGAATTTCATCTAAAAGTTGGTCTTGTTTGATACGAGCTAACTGCATTTCCTTCTCAAATAAAATCTTCAAGCGTTCCTTGGATGCAGTCAATTCTTTGATATCAGCCTTTAATTCATCGATTTCATTGTTAAGTTGCTCTTGTTTCATACGAGCTGCATCCATTTCCTTCTTGAATGAAATTTCAAGATGCTCTTTAGATATCTCAGCTTCAGTAGCAGCAGTAAGTTTGTCGTTTAGCTCTTGCTCTCGCTCATGTAACCCTTCGATTTGTTCTTGATCTCTCACTGCATTATCAGTAAGCTTCTTAATTTTTTCTTCAAGCTCATCATTCTTGTCTTCAGCTTGTCTGATATGAAATTCAAGATCACTAATATCGTGTGTTTTTGTATCAACTTGTTTCTTGAACTCTCTTTCAGCTTCCTTTAAGCCAGCAACCTGATCTTCCAATTGATTCTTTTGTTCAAAGACACTTGTGAGCTCGTCTTGAAACATTTGTTCTAGTTTAGACAACTCTGATTGCTTGGTAATTACATTACTTTCCAAATCATTTATTTTGGTTCGAAGCTCTTGTTCCTTTTGCTCGGCTTGCTTCAATTTCGAATTGTATTGATCATGGATGTACTGAATGTCGATTTTGGATGTACTAGTTTGCTGTCGCTCCTCGTCAAGTTTGTTTTGGAGATCCTGTTGTGCCTGCCGCAACTGGTCAATCTCTTTGTCTTTGACGTCAACAGTATCTCGAAACTGGCTGCATTGTTTCTTCAAATAACGTTCATTAGCTTGTGTCATTTCATGCAGGCGCGAAACATTATCGAGTTTTTGTTCTACTTGTTCCACGTTTTTATGCAACATGTGCATCTTCTCATTAAGCTGCTTTTGTTGATCCTTGGCGTCTTTCAGTTGATTTTGGCGCTCTCTATTGATACGTTCTATTTCTTTGTCCTTGTTTTCTACTTGAGAGGCTAACTGATCCAATTCTGTAGCTTTGTTACGTAGTTGCATTGAGAGATCGGAATCATGCCCTTCAATCTTTTCTAACTCGTCCAGCTTTTCATCCATACGTGTTTTGATATTATCCAGCTGTATCTGCAACCGTTCATTTTGCTGGTTCCGTTCACGTAATAAATCATCCAAAGCTGCTATTTCTGTTTTATCTTCTTGTCGTTGGTGGCGCGCAAGGTCTAGGGCTTCTTCATATTCATCCAATTTGTCTTTTAATAGTTGCATTTTGGAATTAGACGTACGATTTTCGACAAACACAGACTCAAGATCTCCAATATCTCCCAGCTTTTGATATCGTGAAAGTAAAACTTGGAGTTGTTCAATACGATCCACCAAGGTTTTTACTTGTCGACCATGAGCAGCAGCTTGTTCCTTCATCTTGTTATTTAATTCATCGCGCTCCAAAGCGAAAGTGGAAGCACGACGATCAGCATTTTGACTATAGCGATAAAATTCTGTCATTTTTTCTTTGGCTTCTGAAATAACGGATGCATCATCAGCAGAAGTTGAAAGCATAGATCTGTTAGTTGTTGATCGAGCATGTTTGTTACGTGCACTTAATTCTTCCAATACAGATCGCCGTTTTTTTCCTAGTTTATATATGTGCTATTAGTTTTATAGATAAAATCAAGTAGAAGTATGAAAAAGCAATATAATACATTAAAACCTACCCTGCATTGTAGTTCTTTTAGTTGTTGCTGGTATAGATAAAGCGTGCGAAGAATAAAAAAAAAACACTGCGCTGCTTTGTTTATAAAGAACACCAGCTGAGAAAAATAAATTGATTGTAACAACCTATTTCACTATCACGATTAAACAAAGAAAACACCAATAGTTATAAATTCATTCTTATTTTATTACTACTATTCAGTAACAAAGAAAAAGCTAGCTAGTCTATCATTAAACCAAATTGATTATATAAAGCACTTAAGAAAAAGAGGAACAATAGGCCTAATAGGCCCAACAAAACTTAACCAGTAACTCTATCATTATACTCATAAACCTCTTCCAGCCTCGCTTTGCTTCGGGTCATTTAACGGCATACCGCTTCGCTGCGTATTCGCTGTATATGAGGTTGTGGAAACAAATACTTTATATATGGGTGTTTGGAATATCAAATAATCTACTTTTTAAAAGAGAAAGCAACTTTTTTCTTTTTTTCTTTATCATTTTACTTATTATAGTTTATCACTAAGTTTAACTATGATAGCCTGACCTATTATTTATACGTTAAATGATGCTGAACGGTTAATTTTTTATATTGTATATTTGTTAGTAATGGGGGGGGGGAGAAAACAAGGATGTTCACTTTGGCGTATACTATCATGTTGTTGGATGTAAGCTTCATAGATCATGGTCACCATTGATGTAGGTAACAAGGTCTAGATAATTGTGTTGTAAGTTGTGATAGAAGATATGAATTTGTTCATTGTCATAAAAGGATGGTTCTACTGACGTAGGTGTAACACTTAGACGTTGATGTGCGGAGGTAGTGGTGACAGTAGCAGCATCACCAGGAACACGAGGTAGTGGTAACTGGAAATGGTGGTCGGTGGGAGAGGTGTGGGAGTAGAAATAGCTCGGTCTTGGCCTTAGGGTGAACGATTTCGGGTGTCTGTTTGTGCTGTGTGAGCAATACTAGTAGTTTCAGACAGAGAAGAGACAGGACAGTCCATAGTAGATTGTTGGTCTTTGGTACTGTTATCGTTGTTTTCTGAAGGTCAGGGTTCCATAGATCTTGATTAATAGCTTCTCAACCAATTGTAAGATGTAATTCAGACACTGAAATATAAGCGTCATGAAAATTACAAAAGGTATTTTTTCAATTGACAAATATAAGAAATGAGTATAGAAAACAAACGACTTGAATTATTTTGAATTCCCCAAGTATTGTAATCTTTCTTAAATCGATACCAATTCTTATTATTTATCCATTTTTAATATTCTTGATAACGGTAATGATCCTAATATTTGTAAAAGCTGCTAAAAAAGCTCACACTTTGTTTTCAGTACGTAAGTAGAAACCTTTTTCTTCTTTGTGCCAGATACGTAATGAATAGTAACGTGAACAAAACTATACTATAATATCGTAAAGAAAAACGTAAAAATGAGAAAGCTTTGTCTTTCTTTGAGAACTATAGAACACATTGGAAAAATCCCACTGATCAAGACGACCATGAAAGTGAAACGAAAACAAACTTAGCGAAGTTGAAGTGTCTGTAACAGGGATTAGGAAACGACACTTGGAAGGACTTTTCAAAAAATATGAGAACAAAATATTCAGGAAGAAGACTGATATAATTCTAATCATCCCTTTTACCCTTCGCTAATGACATTTTGGGCGAATTGTTTTCATTGGTGATGATAGATTATTATGAGTTTAGTATCTATACTATTTATCAACGGCCAGCTTAATGAAACCATGTACAGTCCCAGCTATTGTATACATATAATAATGGTATACAGAGTTATATACATATAAAAAAAATCACAATACGAAATAGCTTCTACACATGATTTTAATATTTTAAAATAAGACAAGAAAATTATTATAGATATATTAGTTTGATTCCATGATCATGCAATATTTTATGTGCATCATCAGGAATATTGATACAATTCCATCCTACTTTTTTCAATGTTTTACTCTTACACAAGTTTTGTATATCCACACAATCCAGACTAACATAAGCAAGTTGCAAATACGTCAAGCAAGGAAGCTCACCGACACGTCTTGTAAATTCGTTCATTTCCTCCACTGTCCCAACATCTCGATTTATGCAATCTATAATCAATTCATTCAAACTTGTTATCCGACTCACTGATTCCAAAAACTTGGATGTAACACCCTCACACATGTAAAGTGATAAATAACTCAAACGTGAAAGGTGTATGAGGTTATTTCCACGATCTGCTAAATCCCCAATATCACACCCATCCAATGTCAGTCGTTCCAGGTAATCCACTTGCATAATAGCATCCAGAATACCATTTAGAATAATTGGATCAAAGTCAAATAATTTAAGATTATGTATACTTTGCCGTCCTTGTCGAATCATGATAGTTGCGAGATCGTTAATCGTAGTAGATGATCGTTGACATTGTACAATACCGAGCGTCTCAAGAGCTTCCAATACGGGTGATTCAAGCGCACTCCAGTCTTCTTGACCCATGAAGCCAGGGGACTCAGGCGCCAGATATAGTTCAACAAGGAATTGATGATACCGTTCTAGTAAAGATCGTAATGTAGATACCAAGAAATCACCACCAATAAATACATAACGTAGTTTACCATCCGCTTTATGGAATCGACTTGTTTCGTCTTCTTGAATTGCTGCATGCGTTCGATTTAATACAAGACTCGTTAACTTATGACAGTGAAGTTGTACTGCTGGTATAACCATATCAGGATCACAAGCATCCAAGACTAAATGTTCAAGTGCTGGTGAACAACGAAGCAATGCTTCAATTTCATGATCGGGTATTTCGTCATATCGATTGGGTGGCATCAAAACAATTTTTGTTAAAGATGTCGTATAAGGTAAAGATAATCCTGTATACCATTCCTGGTTGACAGGTGTGGAGTGTTGATGGAAGACTTGGAGATTACGACATAATGATAAGATAACCGCCAAAGGAGGTAATTCAATGGAAACGTTTTTGAATTCAAGACTTGTTAATGATTTTGCAATGCTGGGAAGCATATTGACGAATTCTTCATAACACTTAACTTGTTGCTGCGTAAATCCAAGGCCTTTATATATTTGGATAACATTTTGTAATGGTAAAGAAAATCAATCTGGATTAAATCATCAAAGAGAAAAAGAAAGGTGCTTTTTTTTTGTTTACTTACGGGCTTGAGATACCTTCAAAGATTGCAGTTTAGAAAAGTTATGCATTTTAATAAACAAAAGACATTTTGGCATGAAATCTGCTGTAGCATTTATCTTGAGCATTTCAATATGTCGAGATATCATGGGTAATAATCGATACGTCTTATCTGCTTTATTAGCTCGTAATCCTCGAGTGATTCGAAATGTTTTCCATCGAAGTGGATCCTCAACTACTCTTTGGCGCCAAGTACGAGTCACTTGAGTTAGTTCATACAAATTATCAGTTGATAAATAATCGGTAATGATACGTACAATATCGTATGGAAATTTGGCTATAAAATCAATACATTTTTCGGATCTTGATAAAGCAATTTGTTTATTTTCTTCCAATAATGTATATTGATCCGTAAAGTTTGATAATGATGAAGGAAGAATTGAAGCAGCCATCACCATACCTTTTTCAAATATCTCTATAGCACGTTCCTGATAACCTTGCATCGAATAAAGTGCACCTGCTCGAAGATAATATTTTGACTTCTCATGCTGTCTTGGTAAAAGATCAATTATAGCAAGAATACTTTTCAGTTCTTCTGTTGTATTTCCTCTTTTTGCATAACTGTTTGCTCGTAATTCATGTGCTGCGACAATTATATTGTCAAGATCTTGAAACAATCGTTTGTTTTCTTTTGTTGTTGCTATTGTTCTTGTTGCTGCTGCTGTTGCCAATTGTTCTTCTAGTATGTTGAGTATTGATGTAGTTGTATAATGATCATTTGTTATCGTTCGTTTAGAAGGTGATTTAAGCTGTTCTCCTGCTTGACGCTTTTTTGACATATTTGGTTAAGTTATACAAAAAAGATAACTTTTGCTTGCTTATCATAAAAACGCTAAAATATTTTCTTTTTCTAGATAAAATCCAAGTAGAGCTGAGATTTTTCTCTTCTGAGGGCCAGAAAAAATCAACACCAAGAGGCGACGCACCAACCATTACACGTGAAAGAAAGACATACTGGTATTCCCCCATTGTATAAAAGTCCGTAAGTTTTATCTATATCATTCCGCCCCACTAATCTTGTAATATTTTATAAGTGGTGTCAAGATTGTTTGATATAAAATAATAATAAAAGATAAGCAGTTGTACGCGTATATCTTTTTCTTTTATTTTTTTATTTTCAAGTTACAGTGAATGGATGAAATTTATGAGGTGGAAAGAAAATAAAAAAATATTACAAGCCAAGATCATCATCCAATGCCCATAATGGTTTATCCTCTTGTTCTTCTTCTTCATCATCTTCATCTTGTTCTTCTTCTTCATCATCTTCATCTTGTTCTACTACTTCTTCACCTTCTACATCTTCTGGTTCAACAATATCTTCACCAATGATATCATCATAATCAAACTCTTCCAATTCATTTATACCAACAGATCCAAAATTAAATCCTTGAAATTGTCGTAAAGCTTCTGCAAACTAATTATATTTTTATATATTTAATAAGAAAAAACACATAAGTTTCCTTAATACAATAACAATATATGCATAATAATTACCGCTTTTTCTTTACTATGGGTATTTTCATCAACGTTAGAATATTTATTATCTTGATCCATATCCATTATTTCATCTTCATCATGACTATCAGTATTGCGACGACGACTACTACTACTACTACTACTAATGTTACTACTACCACGATCATTATGATGTTCCTGTTGGCTTTCTTTTTCTTGATCATTATCCTTAAGATCACCTCCTCGATCCACAAGATCTGAGGATTCACCATATTGCTTTTCTTTAATCTCTTTAGCTATCGCCTGATCAAGTCCTTGAGTAACATTTGTTGAAGAACTCATTTTTCCTGAGGATTTCCATTCCAGCATTTTTTTCTTCAACAAGTTACGCATTCTTTCAAATACACAAGAATAGTAAAACCCAGCTTGTCTTGTACATGTTGATTTTAGATACTTTGAAGTTTTTAAGAAAGTTTGAAAGTCTGGATCTGTTATATCACATAAACAAATCACGGCATTTTTTGGTGGAGCATTTTTACCATCAAAAATGATATTAACTGGTTCTTCTAAAGAACTGTGTAATTTTATAGTCATTATAATAATTTAGTTTGTAAGTATAAAGCTATTATTATCTTTCTCTTTTTTTTAGAGTTGCCCTAATAAGCATATATAGTGATAGAATGAAAATATAATAACTTACTTTATTGTTACATCTTTCTTTTGTAATGCCTGTTGTTTAGCATTTCGACTTACTGGTTTACGTTTACCGGCAATAGGCCTTGATTCCAGCCAATCGAATAGTCCACGAACACTGATATGCTGATATCTAATATACATTTATTAACTTGGTTATGAAAATTGACCATGATAATACTGCTATTAATGTTATTATTCTTAACACATACATGTAATATTTTTTATCTGTTCGTGGATCAATTCCAAATTTGACCCAACATTCACGCCATGGACCTGTACGGAAGGTATATGCTACAGTATTTAAAGCTCTATATGAAAGAAAATACAACCGCGTTTTTTTTTCTTAATATATAGATGTATAATAATGGATATGTTTTTTTTTCGATTTCCCATTTTATATAAACTTTACCCCCGAAGATATCGTTGATTATATGCTGTAACATGATTAAGAATACCTACACGTGTCCGAATAGGTTTTTCCTCAAACAACTAAAATTTTGATCTAAGTGTTAATAATGATGATAATGATAAAAGAAAGAAGAGAGAGAGAGGTATACCTTTTGTAAATCCTTTGCAAGAGCTTCTTCTTCCGGTTTTAAGAGCGAAACATCAAATGCAGGACCGGTAGGAGCTTTATCCTCAAATTTAATAGATGCAATTTCAAGTGCTGGACGTCTGAATCGATGAACAAGTTTAACTGCATACTATACATATATAAAAAAAATCTATTAATAAAATGACCTCAATTTAAGTGTTTCTTCCATTTGTTGAAATCAACATATCCCCATTTAGTTTATCGAATAGCTTACAGAACCATCACGTTGTCGTACTCGTACACGCATAACGGGTTGATTTTGTTTATAACTATATATCAGTATGTTAATATCCAGATGTTTTTTTTTTGCAGTAATACGTCCCTATCCTTTCTTTCGTTTATATATATATATTAAAGGCCTTATTTGTTTTTTTTTACCTATAATCAAATGGTGTTTCACGCATACTAATCACAGGTGGTGGGATTTGTATCAAATTTTCATTTTCTTCATTAAACTTAAAATTTATTATATCGTTTACTATTATTAAAGATAAACAAGATATATAAAGTAAATAAGACTGATCCCATAATAAAAACAAAAAGAAGTAGATATATGATTCATTTTCTTTTACTCTTTCTTTCCTCGATACTTTTCCTTTTCTTATTATTATTACCTTTTCCATTTTCCAAACTATCACGTAATTGACGATATTTGTTATCTTTTGATACAGAATATTGAAAATCTGCCATTGCTATACATATATTTTGATATTAAATTGTTATTTAATTTACAATAATGACGTTCAATATCCTTATCACCCTTTACCCTTCCTTCATCCTTTATATGTACATTATAAAAAGGTAAAATATGAATAGTTACCTCGAAAACGACAAGTTTTTGAAATAGTTCCAAGCGCTTCTGTTTTAAACGTTGCTTCCTCGTCAGGTTGATTTTTCTTTTTTCGTTTGGTAACCTTAAGTAAAAGCCCACTAGTATGTAGTACGTCTCCTGCAATAGGGTGACAAAAAGGATCTTTAGGACGTTGGCGAAGTTCGATTGTTTTAACATCATTATCAAGAAGCTATACATATGTTCGTGTGTGTTTGAAGAGGTGGTTAAAAGGGTTCTTTTTTAAAATCAAATCAAAACAAAACAAAAAACAAGAATGATCTTGATTAAAGACAGAGAGAGATCACCTACATTGGCAACTGTTTTTTCACCACCAAGAGTATTGAGTGCTCGATCTACATTTTTAACTCTTCCTGGATATTCAACTAAAACAAATTTACGATTAGGTACATTGAGTTTGAAAGATTGATCCATGATCGTTTATGTGAAAAGAAGAAAGTCGCGTGTGTCTGTGCCTGTCGGGGGAATGAAAGACAAAAATATACGTGTGAGGAGGGTGTAACAAAATTTCTAAAGTTGTTATCGAAGAAAAATGTTGTCACTATGCAAAAGTTTATATTATAAGTTTTTTGATTAGCTACCTTGGTGACAGATTACTTTTATTATTATTACATGATAATCTGATTGAATCATAGAATAGGGAGGGAGAAATATTTACAGTAAATGAGAATAAGATATGCATATTATATATATATATGTGTGTGTGTGTGTGTGTGTAGGAAACTAAATGGGAAGAAAGCAAACATATATGTTGTATATGTTGTATATATAAATCCAAAATGTTATTATTCTTCTTGTTATTCTGTAGACACAATATTTTCAGATTTCTCATTAAAAAGTTGATACTTTGGATTTGCTACTAATCTCTTTTGAGTACCACATATTTTACATGTTGTTACTGTTGCAGTGGGTGTACCTAGACCCACCAGAAAAGAAAAAGTTAACTCTTTATTCTTTTTTGACAGTGTTATTTTAGTCTTATTATTATTTAAAAGATTACATATGTATTTCACTAACCTTTAATTCTTACAGTAGCTGTTAATGCTGGTATCAATGCTGTGTCACATCTTTTACAAATAGTTCGTTTTACACTTGGATCACTGGAAGAAACATATTATTATTATCTTCTTCCTTTTTTATTAAATAAAGATATTTTCCACTTACGATCGCAAAACAAGTTTTCTGCCAATTTTTTTCATATTATTATTATAATATCGACCGAGAGGTGCAAGTGATTTCAGTTCTGATGATTTTTTATTGTTATTCATATTATTATCAATTGTTGGTACGATTGTAGTGGACATGAGAATCGACGCTTGATGTAAAAAGTTCATTCGTTGATATGCTTGTAAATGTTGTTGTGTTGGACCTTGATTAGTTGCTTTTTTTTTCGCCATTTTTTGTTTAATGTCAATCAACTACTAAATTTAATATATAAATATGTATGAAGAAAAATAGGGATTTTTTTTTCTGTGCCTTCGAAGAAGCGTATATAAAAAAAATTATGTGGTTTTCGGCAAGTGAAAAGAAAAAGAGAGAGATTTTATATACAACTTTTTTCAATTGTTTACATCTTTTTATTTTATATTTCTAAATGGGTAGAGAATTGTTTTTTTTCTAATAGTAGTAATAATACTAATACAAAATATAAAGGCACTTTTTTTAACAAGAAAGTGATGAATGATTAGAAAAAACAGTATGGATATTATAATACATATTATATTTGTCTATGGCAAAACGATATATTTTTGCAAATGTTCAGGAATAGCACCATCGAGCTTTTTACTTTCAAGCCAGCTACGGCTGAAAAGACGAGATTGGTATCGATAAGCACCATCAGCCAAAATGGTAGCAACTCGTTTGCCTATAGATATTGTCATATATACACAATGAACAGTGTTTAGAATTTAAAATAATCCTATTTATTTTATTTAAACTTTTCAATCTAATCCTTAAAAAAGATAAACTTACCAGGACCCAATTCCTTAGCCAACTTGGTAGCAGCGACAACATTCAATGCAGAGCTTGCACCAACATAAATACCTTCCTCATCCAACAAACGATAAAGCATGGTAATAGATTCTTCATCAGGAACACAGAAAGAACCATCTACAATTTCTACATCTGGAGCCATGTTGTCAGTAATACGACCCTGACCAATACCTTCGGTAATAGATCCACCTGCACGATCGAAAGATTTACCACCACTTTGGATATAACTGTGCAAAACAGATCCTGGAGGATCAGCAATATACGCTTTAATGTTTTTGTCTTGAGACTTCAAGAAACGAGCAGTACCGGCAAAAGTACCACCTGTACCAGTAGCACAAGTAAAACCATCCAAACGACCTTCTGTTTGAGCCCAAATTTCGGGACCAGTGGTTTCAATATGAGCACGACGGTTAGCAATGTTATCGAATTGGTTAGTCCATACAGCATTATTTAAACTTTCGGCATGACGTCTAGCTTGATGATTATAATTTTCTGGATTATCGAAAGCAACGGCGGGAACAGGATGAACTTCAGCACCCAACATACGCAACAAGTCAATCTTTTCTTGAGACTAAAATATTTTTAGCGAAGCAGTTTTCAGCAATCCCTTTTCTTTCCATTGTTTTTTTTCCCAATATCGTGTTGTCCAACTCTTCTTTGTCCATTTCCTTATTTTATACTATTTATCTTTTTTTTTATACCTGAGTGTTGGGCATGTAAATAACACATTTGTAACCCTTAGCACGACAAACATGAGCTAAACCAATACCGGTGTTACCAGCAGTACCTTCAACAACAGTACCGCCAGCCTTAATTAAACCTCTTTCTTCAGCATCCTTAACAACAAAAAGAGCAGCACGATCCTTGACGGAACCACCAGGGTTCATGAATTCGGCCTTGGCCAAAATATCAGAACCAGTTTCTTCACTCAAACTTTTCAAATGAAGCTATTTAATATTAACCAAATCAAACCAAACCCCGTTTATTAATACACACATATAGGTATGTAAATATATACCACCCATTTCAACATTACAATTCAAAATAAGAAATAAGTACTTTACCAAGGGAGTGTTTCCAATGGCACCAATAAAACCTTTGGTGATCTGTCAAAGAAATAAAAAAAAAAGAATCCCGTGTTTTTTTCAAGTTTAGTATTACTTATACTTATAACTCCAAAGAAAATACAGAATAATTGTATATATAACTTACACCAGGACGAAGACCAGGTTGTACAGTGGAGTAAGCACGAACAAATGAGCTCATTCTATTCATTACTAATTATGTCAAAAAAAAAGCTGAAGTGTGGGAAGGAGAGAGAAAAAAAGAACAAGTTGCCTGGTTTTATTGTGTGGATTATAGGCAAATTATAAAGACACTTCATTTACCCCTCCGACGTTGAACTATTATTATTGGCTAAAGGTTGGTCGATCTCGTCATCTTTAAAAAAGCTTATTTGATTCGTCTATTTCTGAAATTTCAGCAACACATGTGATAGGTTGCAAAAAAGAATACCCCTTCATCTACCGTTTAATCAGGTCCATTTCCAGAAAAACAAAAATCTTTTTAATCCTTGATTACTTTACTATATAGTTAACCTACTAGTAAAAGAATATGTACGGTATTCAAAAGTATGGTATTTTTCAACTTAAGTAGTAGCTATTATTCTTTCTTATAATTGTCAAGTGTGGGAACAAAAGGGATTTTATCTCATCACCAAAAAAAAAACCAATATACAAGATTCTGTATATTAGTATCAGTCGATAGAAGCCAGAGATTAATATAATGTAAGTGTTAATTGTATTAATAATCTGTTAAGACGTCTTTTCTCCTTTGTTATACGTATTATTACATCATCAATATCCGGTTAAAATTTTCGGCGAACATGTATCACAACTATTGTATGACCGGAATAATATTTCTTCTAGGGCGATCGCAGTATAAGAATATACAATCTGTGTTATATTATTTGTTAATAAATAAGATGAAATTACTTTGAGAAAATGTATGTTATTGCCCTGTAACTTTTATCTTATTTCTATTCTCTTAGGACCTCTTACACCCGTCTAATGAAGCAATAAATTCGTTTGTATCCAGTCCCACTTTTAACTCCAACATCCTTCTTTCATTGGAGTTGGAAATTCTGTAATAGAATGAGTTCCGTATTTATAAACAATTTCGTTTTTGAATTACTAGACCAAATAACACACAGTTAAACCATAATAACCAAAAATAGAAAGAGCTATGCCTATTGATTTAGTTGGAACTCAAAAAGAACATTCATTTATATGATTTTCTATTATCAATTATATGTTTTGGTGTGTACAGTGAAAAGTAAACACCATAACAATACTCTTTCAGTTAGTTACACTATTTAACAAACTGACGACAATAACAACTTTCGTAATATTAAAAGAGTTATAACATTAATATAAATATTTCTCCTGTTAGTGGCATCAGCTCATGTAAAATTATCTTACAAAACAATAATGAGCTGGTTGATGTATATTTAAGAGCCATAAATTTTGTCGATATTTACGATATACATTCGTCTTGTTACTCTGGTCGCTTCAACGAAAGCTGTCATACATAATGAACTCTGATGATTTCACGTTATATTACTGTTATGTGTTGTAGGTAATGTTTTGCAGTAAGGTCAACTGTTTTTTTAGCATAACAATAGGATTCTCCCTTTTTTCTTAGTCGGAAGATTTGACATTCTATTGTATCTATATGATATTATTTCAGACACAGTTACATACACATATATTACTTATATAAAAGTAACTAGATGTCTGTTGACAACAATACGTAGTCATAAGAATATTTGTTTTTTCTAGGGGCATATCTTGTTTACGCATATGAGGCTAAAAGAAAAAATGGATTATGTATCAAAAGTCCCTTGAGCATAATATGTTTCCCTCCGTTATACCAGCATAAAAATGATTTTGTTTTTAAAATTTTTATATGCCAAATCTTTTGTTGTCTTGAAGATATATTTTAGTTTTTGTAGCAGATTTTCTTCACAACAGTTTATGAAAACTATGTTTTTTGCACCCATTATATCAATTAGTAATTATTATACTCAAAAGAATATTATTACCATAGTAACAGCGATAGTAATTAACTTTTGTAGTGGTACTAGTAGTGGTAGTGATAGCAACAAAAATAAAATACTTTATTATAATAGAAATTGTAGCAACTGAACGCTTTAATCAAGCAGTAAAATACCCAAATTTCTGTTCCAGCTAATCTGCTTTTTTTTTTCGTTCTTTTCACTTCTCCAAAAAAAAAAAGCACCCTTTTTTCTATTTTTTTTTCGTTGTTGTTGTGTTTGTGCCCTTTATTGCTTTTATCTTAAGAAAGAGAAAAGCAATTCATTTTTTTCAGAAAAATAACAAAAAGCTTTTTATATAACCTTGATGCAACCGATCACACAGTCTGATGAAAATCAACGGCCAATGGAGACAAATGGTCATATACAAGAGAATGGGAATAATGGGAAAAAAGCTACATCAACAACGACGATCAATAATACTCACGATGCTTCAACAACAACAACAACTATAATGAAACAAAATGGAACTCATACAATAACCGATGAACAACAAAAAATAACTTTACCCATTGAAATGGCTTGTATGGTTCCTCTTAAAACTTTGATTGGGAAGATGATTCGAAAAGCCCATGCGGATTTAATGACATTGACAGACACGTAATAATTTTATTATAATTATTAGTATTATTATTATTTTATTAATATGCAAAAAAAAAACACGCTATTGTATATATTTTATTATTTATTAAATAATAACGTGAATGGGGGTGTTGGTTTGATAAAATAAAATATAAAATATATACAGATTACCTTCTCGAGGTGAAGTGGAAAAGAAACGACAAATCCTTAACTATGCAATACTTGTTCGGAAACAAATTATAAAATTACAAGTTCTTGTAAAATGGGCAGATAACGCGGAAGATATTCAAATGTGTCAGGTATATAAAAAATATTATTTTTATTTTCTGGTTATATATAAACCATATATATATATATGTGTGTGTGTGTGTGTGTGTGTGTGTGTGTGTGTGTGTGTCTTGTATATATATTCAATTGACTAATTTGAATAATACAATATCTTAGAATATTATGGCTTTTTTGGCCAATCAAAACCAGATTTTCCGTGATTCAACACACTTTTTGCACAAGATTCATGCAGAATTACCAAAAGCAAGAATACGTAATTTTGATATCTTGAGTGCAGTTGATGTACTTACAACAGGATCATATCAACGAATGCCAACAAAGTTTCAGGTACAATATTATTTTTATAATTATTATTGGAAAAGGGAAAAACCGAAGTAATAAAACAGAGAGGGAGGGAGGGAGAGGGAGAAAAAGGAATTTTAATGAGATTTATTTGATTTTGTTGTTATGTAGAGTATATCTACACCATTAACAGATAGCGATGTATTGGATACGTTTAGTAAAATAAATGACGTGATTCGTATGCGAATGATGACAACTGAAGTATTACCATCACCTATGAAAAATTATCGAATAGGTAGGACTATAATAACTCGATTTAATGAGAAAAAGATAATTGTTTTACACAGATATTGATAATATATATCGTAGAGAGTGGACGGATCAAGTTCTTAATTCAAAACGAATTCGATGTTTCACTTACACTTATGGGAGCTCCAAATGAACGAAGATGGTGGATTGTAGCACTAAATGTATTGGTTAAATCAACTGCAGGCAATGGTGCTGGTGGTAAGTTTTTTCTTTTTTTAGTAATCTATATACTAGAATAGACATGAGTAAGAAAGGATAAGGGAACTTATTGAGAAGATTACTGTCTTTAGATGTGGATATTTCACTTAATGAACAGCAAATACTTAATTTACGAATGAATGCTCAAAAACAACTTGTACCGCCACCACCTACTCATCAACAGCAACAGCAGCAGCAACAACCGGGCAAATCAGCTACACCTGCTGATAATACCTCATCTTCAACACCTGTTTATTTCCCACTTGTCAATTTATACGACTATTTACATTTATTCTGTTTGAATATGCAACTAGAAATCATATATATGCAAGCGATGATGGCATCAAGAACACGATGGTTAGATCAACTCCGAGTTTTTATGGATGCAACGCGAACAAAACTGACATTGATTTATTGGAAAGGAGGGTCACCAGCAGCACAATGGGCACGTCCACAGGCAAGTTATTTTTATTACTATTATTACCATGGTCCTTTTTTTTTCTTTTTTTTTAAGCTATGTATATATTGGATCTTATAAATAATCTAATAAATTTATTAAAAAATCAATGATAATAATAGCGTGATGAAGGAGGAGGAGAAAAAGCTGTGGAAGCTCAAGGAAATAATAATAGTACTGTGATTGAAATTTCCATCAGTAATGAAACTGATAAAAGAAAAGGACCTTTTACACCTCAAGTGAACATGGCTATTAGTATTCGTGATGAATTAAAAGGACTTATTGAACAAGCAGGTCTTGGAGCATCAGTCGAATTATCAAAAATGGATCATGCCGATCGACCTAAAATTGTATCCGCATTAAAATACCCAAAAAATCAATTGGATGTTTTATGGGGTGGTGATAGTAACTTGCATACAAATGCTGATTTATTGGTAATATATATATATATATATAACAAGTTATAAGAAAAGGGGTAGAGATAGCAAAATGAATGATTAATTATTTCTCTAATGGTTTTTCTTTCTTGATAATAATTACTTTTAGAATCCATCGGATATTGATGTTGAAAGAGTTTTATGGCATGTAACACGACACCATAGTTTATGTATCATTGAAAAATTACGTACCGTATTAAAAGCACAAGAAGCATTTCTTAACGAAAATGGATTACATTTAGTGGAAGGACGTCTTGAAGATGTTATTTCTGATCTAGAAACTGCTGCTACAGATGATTTGAAAGGTAAGAATAAACGACCCGTTCCTTTGAGAGTCTGATATAATTGATTACTTGAAATCCGTTGTTATTTTACTTATATTTTTTTTTGTATTTTGACTAGATCAACTTTATATCAATGAAATGAAAATGGATCTTCCACCAGTCATTGTACGATATCGTCATCATCGTTATATCAATATCAATTTAGATATGCGATCCGGTCGTATCAAGGTCCGTGAAGCAGGGTATCGACTTGGAGAGGGGGATGGTAAGAATTAACTATTATTTTGTTTAGAAAAAGAACGAGAGGAAAAAAGTTTTTCTTTACTAATACATTTTTCTTTATTATATAGCCAAACTTAAAGAATTAGAAGAACGTCTCAATAGTGACCCATCCAATGTTTCAAAACATTTACTTTGGTTACGATCCGAAGTTGTTATTCGAGAAATTGTTTCATTAGCCAAACAACTTAGTTTACAACCTTTTCATACATCTCAAATGTCATTACGTGCTGATGATCTTGTGAAACTTTTTGGGGATGTCCTGTCAGCACCTACAACAGCATCTCAAAATACGACGATAACAACAGATCATTCCCATTCTCATGCTCCAGCACCAGGGGGAGGAACAGTAGCATTAAATAATAATAGGCTGCAATATCCATCTCACTGTGTGTTTTTGCAATTTGCTCAATTTAAAGACTGGTATTTGGTTGTTACGATTGTTCAAAATGAAGTTTATTCTTGCTTATGCTGTATCAAGTAAGTAGTTTATACAGATGCGAACGAATTGAGTATGAAAGAAAGGATAATGGAATTTTGTTTTATTGATGATATTATATATATAGCGAAAAACGGGATGCTAACGGATTATTTCAAGTGATTGTTGATATGATGTATATGGATTATGAAGCAATGTGGAAAGAACAATTTATGCCACAATTATTAGAAAGTGCTAACTCAAAGAAACGGAGGAGTCATGTGGATGAGAACGATAAAGAGTATGAAGCTGGTGGAGATAATGAAGATAATTTTCATAAGAAACGACGGAAAACAATCAAAGGACGAACAGATGCCAGTGAAGAACCAGATACAGTTCAGAATGTGGATAAGTATGTTCTTATTTTGTTTAAATTTTGCGTGTCTGCATTAGTTATCTCTCGTTATCTAGTCTTATATATTAACACTATCATTTTTTTCTGGGTTATAGCTTATCTATAGATTTACGATTTATGGCAAAATTGGATTCATTATGCCGGTAATATATAAATATATATAAGTATTTATATCAGTGTGGTAATAACTAATATCATCATGTATACATCATCTATTCGAATTGTTTAGCGCATTTATTACTAATCGTAAGGTGGAACTTCAACTAGTGCTTAGTTCTGTTAGTTACATGTCTCGACCCCTTCTCAAATCTTTACCTACTGCTGAATCACAAGTGTTAAATCATCCTGCTGCAAACAAAATGGAAGTTCTTTGTGTACCACAACGTGAACTTTTGAAAGCATGTGCCGCACGAAATGTGGATGATACTCATCATGCACAACATCCTGGTGGTGTTGGCAAAGAAATCCCTTTACATGTTCGACCTTGGGTTGAAAAAATGACACCGCGTATGAAAAATGATGTTTTAATGCGTGCTTCTGGATGGTGGGCTTGTGGACGAAATGAGTGTTTTGTTGTTATGCAAGATAAATTTGATTGGAAGAATATACCGTTACCCATTCGAGACTTCAATGGTAAGATTATAAGGAAAGAGTTAATGAATGATAGCTAATATGTGGTTGATAATCGTAGTAGTATTTGGTATTATATAAGGACTGACATTTATTATAATCTATATTTAAATATATGTATAGCAGATCATATTTCATTGGATCGACCTTCTAATGTTTTATCTTTCACATATACAGATATTGATTCTTGTATTAATCGTTTTATAATTGATTGGGAACGAATATATATGATGGCCAACTTGGCGCGACAGTGTAATTTTATTTTTCTTTTTCTTTTTGGAAATTTTACTTTATATATCTATGTAGATAATACAAATCTAACCTTAAAACTCTACAGCATCATCAACATGGTTGGAGAAATATAATGAGCAACTAGAGTTTGATAATTTTAATATGCAAGACTTAAAGTTCACGTATGCAAAGGTAAATAAATAATCTATTAGATTGTTATTTTTTTTCGTATAGTCTTATATATTTATAAATATATAAACCAGAAATTCACATGTATCATTCGATGGGATTCACCAAATACTGGACGAGCACGACAATATATTGTTGAAGTCGGAATGAAGGATGAATATGAGAAGAATACGAAAAAATATGATAATAATACAAGTAATGAATCGCCGACACTATTGCACTTATCAGTCTCAAGAAATCCACATTGGCGCGTTGCATCTTTTCTTCAAGATATTTTAAATGATAAACGTGATGTTGTCTATCTTATTCAGGTAAAGAGGAAGGGCTAATTATTTGATAAAAAGAATTCGATATATAAGACTTTTAACATGATTAGTAACACACACACTTTATTTTGTTTTGTTTTTTTAAAAAAAAAGGTACTTTTCCAAACACTTCCATTTATGATGTCTTTGGAGAAACTTGAATTACATAATACATTAAAAGGTTCTATTGGTGACGTCTCGATTATTCCGCGTGCAGTGGATTCTGTTCGAATCATTTATGTATCAAAGTATGTGTCATTTCCAAACTTATTTTTTTTCAAGAAAATTGATATATCTCGGTTTAATAACATTGAATCATTTTACATTCACAGACATGCTCTGGATATTTGGTTTACGAATCACAATACCATGTGTGTTTCTGATGCTGCATTTCTACATAAACTATCATCCATATCATCATCATCATCATCATTACGTTCCGAAAATAACAACAAATCAACACCGTCACAATCTTCACCAGCCATTACTAACAATAATAATAATACTAATACTTCTGGAGAACAACAAAAATCTGGCGACGATACAACAGATATTGTCAAACCTGTCAAATTATCACAGGATTTTCAATTTACCCCGTTTACAGAATTTGATAGTTTATTGGGAAACGTGGAAACGTGGATTTTTGAGGATGACAATGATGACGATAAAGAAAGAGAAGAAATATCTTGTTTTCCATTATTATCATCTATGGACGAATCTGAACCAACGGCTGTACCATTTAAACATGGTGTGATTTGTTCTGCTTCATTATGTCGAACACTTATTTCTCAATTAGGTTCTTTGAAGCAACAAGAAGAAAAATCATAAAAAAAAAGGAATGACAGAAAAAAAGAAGAAAAAAAGGTTTTTATATATAGAACTTTTTATTTTTCTCGCCCATCACAACATTACATACACTCGCATATATTATCATACTCTGTTTTTTCTTCAGTTTCTGGAAACTCCTGTTTGTAATCTTTGTAAAATAATAATAAAAAAACACAAATCACCAATGCAAACTTATTCATAGACATATATCATTACGTATTTTATTAAAGAGCTTAAGATTTATATTGTAGGGATGTTTGAGAGGCTGGGTGTGTTTAAATAGACATAGTAACCCGTTTATTTTATCATAGAAATATAACAACGATTCTTTCTACAGCTTTATTTATTAATTAAATATGATTTAACCTATTACAAATAACTAAATACCCCATAAGCAAAGAAAAAAAAACACGGGTATCTTACTAAACACCAAAAACCGTCTATTGTTATGAATTCATGCAAAATGGTAAAAGACAAGTTGGATTTTCCTTAGACAGTAAGCGAAAAAGGAAGTCTGATTTTTATAAGGAAGAAGCAGAAGCAAGATATCGCTACGTAATTTGTTTTTTTTTTTTTAATAACACAATGTTTGAAGATGAATTGATTTTCAAATTATTAAACTCTTGATTCAAAAGCTAAAGTTAGAAGACCAAAAATGTCAAGCAACTAGTAATATTTCCTTTTTCTCAAAGAAAAAAAAATATCGTTTATCTGTTCCATATATTATTCAATCACACTTTGGGATGATAATTATTTCTTTCTTTTTATTTTCCAGCATTATCACCATTATTATTGTAATTCATTTCATTTGTTTGTAACAGTAATATCTCATACCAATAAATTCCATTTGTTCACGAAAGATGTTTTTAGCAATTTCATGGCATTGTTTTTGATTATTGTTGTTTTCAAGAACATGAGTTTTTGTACGAGCAAGATATGATACAATGATATCTAATCCATCCTCCAATGACTCATGATTAGAAATATCATGTAACAAATCAAGTACTATCATTATTTGATTTGGGGTATAATATGCAAATTGATTTACTATCAAAAGAAACCTTATTAGTTAACTAATTTATTTTGTTCTTTTTTTTTCTTCAAAAAAGATATTATAAATTACCATCAAGTAATGAAAACCCTTCTAAGAATAAAAATGGTTTAAATTTATTATTCTTGGTATCTGAAGCCGTTAATAAATCATATAAAATTTCGGCAGCTTCATCAAATTCTTCTTGCTATTATAATATAGAATGAATTAGATTATTAAGATAAATGATCAATAGTAACTCTTTTTTTTTGTTTGGGAAGGGGTTCTTTTTACCTTATACAGATTATGTAATTTTACAAAGTTGACATAAAATGTAAGACGTGGTAGTGGTTCACTATATATTTGTATTTGAGATTCAATTACACTTATATCTATCAATTCACCTATATATTTAGATGGAAAAAATATCAGAATAGGTATGTATATATTATAAAGAGATATCCATAATTACACATGTTAACTCTTCTTGCTCCTTTAACAATGATTTCAGTTAGCGTTCTTACCTGTGTTTGCAAATTGATAGATACCCAATTCACAAATATCTTCTAAATAAGAATAATTTCCAATATTATATAAATAACGAATCGCCTTTGAATAGCTGTCTTTAATTCCTTTGTCAGCTTCACGCTAAAAATTAAAAAAAAGGCGAGTATTATTATCAAGTGTGATTAAAGAGGGTATATCAATTACTCCAAAAAATAAAAACGATCCTGCTAACCTTATAGATTTCAACCACTTCTTTGACATAATCTTTTTCAATACAATACTCCAATAATTCTTGTACTCCAATGCTGTTATTGATTGGGATACATTGAATATACTATAAATGTATATATATAAATCAGCATTAATTTTAGTTGTATACTCATTAATGCAATCATTTTTTATACACAGATTCATATACTTATATATATATATATATATATAACTTACATTCATGAGAGCTTTTTTTCCCAGATCTCCACATGTTTTAATATAATCTAGCCCATATTTCCAAAGACTAGATTGTTGTCCCATTAACCTTACATACGTTAATATCAAAAAGGTTCGAAATTCCATACTATATAATTGTTGTTGAACATCCTCTCGATCAAAAAGTTGTATATCAATAGTAGAAATATAATTACAAGCCAAATTTTCAGTTGATAAACCAAAAAGATCCACTAGATGAACCAAAGTCCACCAATCATCAGGTCTAAAACATTCTAATGCTTCAGCGATATTTCCTTTAATCATCATACCAAAAGCATAAAATCGTTCATTGTCATTCTGTTGATGTTTTAATGATGTATCCAATTCGTTGGTAATAGTTGTGCGAATTTCGTGGGGTGTTGCAAATGGATGATTATTGAGTATAAAACAGATAATAGCTTCCGTTGCATGATCAGCTTGATTTAATATTGTTTTTTGTTGACCGTGTAAAATTGCAAGAGCATTTAAAACACTTTTTTGATGCATTGAAATAGAACGATCACCTCCTTTTTGTAATGATTCAGCTGTTTTATATACTTTTTCACGCCATTTTAACCAATCTGAAATATATTTGTCGATAGTGTCTTGTTGATCATTTTTTAAAGTTGCTGCAGTTGTTGTACGGGGTATAGAAGGAACATCAATTATAACTCGTAATAAATGATCTAATAGTTGTGATGCTTCTTTTGATGTAAACTGTTTGCTTTTGGTGATTTTTATAAAGTCGATTAATGTTTTGAATTCTCGTCGAAATATTAATCTATGTATTATATAAGATGACAATTAGATTATATTGAAAAGAATAGTTGATATTATATTATATTTACTTGTAAATACATGGCCAAAAATCTGGATGATCTACTGGTCCTCTTGAATTATTCATGATACCTTGAAGATCAAATCGATGAATACCTTGAAGAATATATAAAGTTAATTTTTTTCAAAAAAATATACATTCTTTCTAATCTAATCCAAATATTACCTTTATCATTCTTATTTAACCATTGTAAAAGTTTTAAGCCTGTCATTCGTTCATCATCATCTGTAAAATATAAGATATCGCAAAGATCCCATAATGCTAATAATTGTCGATAGTGCGTTTGTTTAAGTAAAGTAACAGTACCATGTTTCTACAGTATTAAGATTTTATATGTTAAAAACAAATGACTTTTTAAACAAATGAATTGAATGGTTACTTTTTTTTTAATTTTATTACTTCAAATACTTCAGTAAATGACTTTTCGTTTGCTGAAGGTAATAAAAAATCACTTAAAAGTTTTCTATAACTAGAACTAATTGTTGCCAATTCTGATTGTGAACGCGTTTTACTACTTTATCGTCCGTGAGTATTTTGTACACAAATATAAGTGATTAATATTTTATTCTAAAATGTCAAAATAATAATATTGTACCTTTGTTGTTGCTGTTCATGTATTTTACGGAAAAGTTCTGCTGATTCAATAAACATCTATCAAGATTAACAAGTGATTAGATTAGAGTTCTTGTATTATACTTCAAGTACAATAGAAAAAATCATACATTGCTTCTATGTTCAGATAGTGGTTCGAGATGTATTTGTTCAATACATTTATATAAATTGTTATTATATTCAGTCATTCAGAAAATATATTTGTGTATAAAGAAATGAACGAGAGAGTTGAATTGCAGTAAGGTGTAAAAAAGAGAGAGGAACACAAGAGAACGCAATAGCAAATTCCGACAATGACAGCATATAATTTTTTTTAATACGTGACTATATCATTCAATATACAAAAAAGAAAAAAGAAAAATATATATATATTTCTACTATTATTACTACAATTACAATGAAGAATTATTGACGTGGTAATTGCTCTGGTACACAACGAATAGCAGTAGAATCAGGACCAGCGGGGCCTTCACAGACATAACCGTGGGACAAGAGATAGTTTACAATTTGACGTCGATTAAGAGCAACATTTGTAGCTCGAGTTTGGTTATTCGCAAGATGAGCTGATAAAAGTCCCATGTTTTGATTATCATCGTCTGCGGTAAAACTGGTTGCAACATTCTTATTGGCATTTACAAACTCGTCTATACGATCATAACATTCATTGGATGGCATGTCATGAACACCAAAACATTCATTCTGAGGAGTAGTTAAGCCAGGCATTATAAACTAGTTGAAAATGAAAGAAAAAGAAAAAGAAAAGATTTATCCAAGGGTTATTTTTAAAGATTTTCCTATACTTCCACTCCCCAGAATTTTTTTTGGTGGGGGGGGGGGAGTAATGTCATTGTATTATTAATTAGTTCATTGTTTGATAGATATGGTAACCTCTTTTAGTAAGTTCGAATCATGTACTTTGACCCAATTCAACAAACCATATTGATCAAAAGAATTGTATTTCTTGCATGAAAGTTCTTATGTTTATTCATCATTGTCATTAAATCTACTCAATAAAAGCATTTCTATCAGATCCAATGTTTCAATAGGCGCAAAGAAATTACATGATGCCGTTTTTTTCATTTCTTGATGAAGAAACCTGGTAAAACGAATATTGATCACCACGTATTAGCTTCACTATTACGTGAGACAGATTATCCATTATATTCTACAAAACATTGTAGAAAATAGCAAGCGAAATTATCCAGATATTAATCATAAGATAAACTAGGTTTCTGTTTATGCGCCTTGAACGTAATTGTATCAAAGCGAAGTAAGACAAATGACATATACATGTTAGCCGCCGAGTGGTGCAGTACGGAAATATTTATCTATTCCATGAGCACCACGTACTGCAAAAATGATTCGAAATTGTATTTGTCAATGTACAAGGCAACGGATAGATCAAAGGTTGACTAAATTGACAACGACCTTCCTACACAATCCCACAGTTCAAACATGTATTCAGAATCGATTCCAAAAAAAAACTGACCTCTTTGATATTGATAAATACAACAGCAAATCACTTGGTTACTTGCTTGGGATAATTCTTTTTAAAAAATAAAATAAAAAGAAGAGCACGAGAAGGTGTATATACAATTTATATATACATATATCTATAATTACTTACCTTCTTTACATTAATAATTATTTTTGACGATGTGAACGTCTTAGTGCAATAATAAGCAATGTTATATATTATGGATTAACAATTTATATTGCTTCAGCAAGACGTTTTACCATTGATATTAGATAGAATCCTGGATTTACAAAATAGGTTAAAACGCCACACTCCATGAAAGAATTTAGAGTAGACCTCTCAATACTAATATTAACAATAATGGGAATCCTTTCCATTCACCTGACCGAAAATTCCTTGTTATGCTCGAGTACATCATACACCCCAGGCGTAGCTTTTTCGCCTTGATCATAAATAGGTTTGTCACTTGTATTACGTAATTTATTATGTAATACAGCACGGTCCTTAGTAATATTGATAAGTTTGCTAGAAAGCATCTTATCATACAGTTCTTCTATGTGAGTTTCTTTGGAAAGATTCGATAATACTGTGATTCCATTATTTCATCATCATAATGTTTTTAAACATTTGATCCTTGTCTTTCTCAAACATACCGTTTACTGTGTGAGATTACAGCCAATCGAATCATAACGCTTTTGAAGTTTTTTTCATGATTCTAATTCGATAGATAATACCATGATGTGAGATTTATTATTGGTGGGGAAGACAGTCAATTATCATGCATATGATTTCTTGATTTTTTTTTTGTGAACTATATAAATATTTTTTCTCCTTTTATAATGTATCGCATTCGTCCATTGTACGGGTTACCATCGTTAACATTTCCAGAAACGAATTTACTGATACCCGCATCATACGTGCTGTTGTGCATTCGAACAATCTTTTGTTTTGTTTGGTTTTTTTTTTTTACCAAAAAGTAATAATAATCAAAATAAAGAAAACTGTCAACTCTATATACATATTCATACTACTACCAAAAGTTCGCTCTATTTTTTGTTTTCTATACTCTATCCAACAATTTAAATCAAACTTACGCTTCTAACTTATTATCATTGACTGTCAATGTTCGTTGAACTTGATCGGTTTTTAGTTCCTTGTCCACATTGATAACACGTTGAGCGATTGTTGCCAATCGATTACTTGGAAAAGGGATCTCTAGTTTTCTAAACGTTATTTTTTTAGTTTAGTTGTTTTTCAAATAATAAAATTGAGTGAACTTATTAAATCGAAAAGTAAGATCTTACATGGAGTGTTCCATATGTAATGTTTTATTGAGAGAGAAAAAAGAGAGAGAGAGAGAAAAGTAATATAATAAATAGAATACTGGATTTTAATCTTCTTGGTAAACTAACAGAAATTGTAGGCTTTTTATTCGACCCATTTCTTTATTTTTGAACATTAATATTCTGTTACTCATGCTATCATTCTATCAATTTTTCTTTATCTTTAAATACATGAAGCATATGTCTTGACAATCTTTAGGCCTTTCATATAGTAGACCACTCTATAATGTATAAAATATAACACTATCTGATGATCATGTTCATACCTGCTTTTCTAATAATGACTCCGCTGTTTTTTATAGTTTAATAGTCCATTAAGCCCATATCCCACGAATTGTATACTTAATAGATGTGTCAAATATGATATATCGTGCATAGATTATCATTAACTCTTTCAAATTACACTGCACTCTAATCTCGAATATAATAACTGGATACTAAACTGTTGGTCGAGTTTTCTTCAGCAATCCTCGTTGACTGCGAATCCTCTTGGAATGTGGTAACAGCTTCAAATGCCACGCTTTATTATTTTCCTTTTGTAATAAAAAATACTGGATCTTCATTGCTTTTGCGCATTATAATGCGTCAGTTGACACAGACGAAGACAAAAATGTGGTAATAAGCTCCAAGAGCGGCACTTTATTTCCCTTTTTTAGTACATAACAAATAAAATATCAAATAAAATAAACTTTGTATTTCCTCTGTTTTCCCTTTACACGTTCAAAAGCTGAAGTCCATCTTTTCTTGTTTTTATAAAGGGGGGGAGTAATGAGCATAAAAATAAAATAAAGTATATGATAATAGTAAAATGAGAATAATAATAAAATTAAGAATAATAATACTGCAATAGTCGTAGCCACGAAAACCATGTCGGGTGGGTTATTAGCACATTTTTGTCCTCGTCTGTGTCAACTAATGCATTGTTGGTCGTTTCTTCAACAATTCTTGTTAACTTTGCCTCAGACGTCAATGTGATAGTTTCTCCTGTTATCGAAAAATTTGAATTGAGTACAGTGAGTATTCGCTAAAACCGGTACTCATTAAACTGGTATTTTGCTAAACCAGTAGTGTCTCTCAATTACTTAGTAAAAGATTATTTTTTTTAAGAATCACAAAAGTGAAGTGATTTTATTAACGGCCATTGAAGAAAAAAGGGGAAAGAGGGGAAGATAGGGGTTTAATCTAATTTAAAAGATGTTCTATGTGATTATTATTCTTATTACTTGTTTTCTTTTTTTTTTTTTTTTGTTTTTTATGATACTATGATAAAATGAGAATTATGGGGGTTTATGAATAAATAGAGTTTCCTCTTGTCGAAAGTTAATGAGTAATTTGTGAATAGAATCAATTATGTTAGCAGGTAGAAAAGGGATAGAAGAAAAAATATGTTGCCAGTGGGCGCACCAGACACCAACCATAGCACCAGCAATTAGTTGGATAGGAGAGAGTGGCGAATGAGACAGATCCCAACGAGGCATATCCAAAGAAAAAATTGAAGCAAAAACGGTTTTTTGCATTACATTGGTTAGGGTATAATCTTGCAGAACATGTTGCAAAATATACCATTTGTATTGATAGGAGAAAAGGAAATGAGAAACAGTATCCAATCTAAGGTCCCTAAGAGCACACAACAGGCTATCAAAATGGTCTGGCAGAATATAATGTAAGTTAACACGGCAAGATAGCTTACCATGCAAAGTGCACCATCAAATTGTTCATGCAACAGATAATATCCAAGATTTCCAAAAAAAATCTATTTTGATTTGGGAAGAGAAGGATAATCAGGATTGTCGATGGCAGCAGTAATGGCAACTTGTTGACGAGCAGAACAATAACCTCTGGTACTAATAAGATGCAAAGGAATATCACTGATGTTGTAACGATAATAAAGAGGCTGCAAATTCACTTAACTAAAATAAAAACCAGGAGATTGTAATACAGGTGCACCGGGTAAAAGAGCACGACCAAGAAAATTAGCAATCAACACAGAGCCAGAGTTAAGAGCATGAAACAAATGGATGATAGTGTTGCGGCCAGTATAGAATTTGTTGCAAGTACATTGCAGAAGTCGATTGATGGTATAATCAAAAAGATATGCATCCAATACAAGTAACTTTGATAATTGTTTTTTAGGTTCAAAAGAAGAAGATTCTACTGCTTGAATAACAAATGACAATGGAAGAGTAAGGCAAGTAGCCATTGAGGAGTCAGAAGATAAATTATGAGGTGTTAAACCATCAATAGCTAAATACAAGGTAGTTAAAGTGTTAATAGATTTGAATGTTGAAGAACAGAGAGAGGGGAAAAGAAGAGGGTGAAGTGGATCAATACAATTTGAGTAGAAGTCAGAAAATGAGATAAAAAACAAGAAAGAAAAGATGGAGAAGAAGAAGTAGAAAATAAAGAAAAAAGCCATCGAATTTACTTTGCTTGTTGTTGTAGACTTGAATCCAAAAGACCTAAACTACCTATAAATTTCAGTAATGTCAGCATATCATATTTAACAGGGGGGAACATTTTGTAAATAAGAAATTTAGTGACTATGCTACAAATTTTTTGTGAAACTGCTTAGGGACTAGAGTAACCTGCAACACATGCCAAATTTGTGACATGATAAGAATATTAATAACAGTGCTACAACCTTGAATAGATAAACCACATTGAAGATGAATATCACTAGACACTAGCTGTATAGAGTTAAACCAAAAGACTATCCAAATAAGCATTCAGCTAAGAAGTAGTAGAAGCTAAAGGATAACCAAGATAGTAAATAACACAGAGAGACTGCTAATCATGCCAAGCATTGATGTTAGCAGATTGTAAAATTGTTTGCCAATCTTCTTGACATGCACCAGATAATGACAGAGCTTCGGTTTTATGAAAATTAATCTTGGCATTGGAAGCTTGACTATATATAGAGAGAGAATCTTACAAACAATGAAAATTATTCGGATGAGTAAGAAAAAACAATGCATCATCTGCATAAGCCAAAACTTTTATATGACTAGGAGCAACAGTAGGTATAGAGCCAAGAGAGGGAGACAAAGAGAAAACCTTGAAATACAGGATCAGCCAAAATAGTATATAGCAATAGATCAAAAGCCAAGTTAAACAAAACTGGAGAAATGGGGTCACCTTGGCATAAGCCACAACCTTGTGGAAGCAGAACGCTAATAAAACAATTGACCATAACAGATATGTTGGTACTAAAAAATATATTACAAAGTGAGAGAACAAGTGACAATGGTAAACCAATATAGAGAAGAACCAGACATAAATAAGTAGGGTGCACACAGTCATACCCCTTTTCTTGATCAAGAAGAAGCCCAATACCTGAAATATAGTAATGTTGAGTATAATCTATAATGAGACAAGCAGCCAAACCATTATCTTAAATAAATTTGCCTGGTAAAAAACCAGTTTGACCTTGAGAAATAATTGGCTGAACAGTGGGAAGTAAACAAGCGTTGATAAGTTTTGTAAAACTTTAGCATCGGTATTAATCAATGATATTGGACGCCAATTGGATAATAATATTAGGTCACCTTTTTAGGTAATAAATATAGACGAGTTACAGACCAAGAATCTAGAAGAATACCAGCATGAAGTACATCATTGAAAACCTCAATAGCCAGATCACCAACTAAAAGATAGTCAAATAATAAATGCAAAATAGAATAAGGGAGACTATCACTGCTAGAACTACTAGCATAAGGAGCCTGTTTTGCACCTATAATAAGTTGATCTAAGGTGAATAAAGACAAAAGAAAAGACTGAGTATCAGTTGATAAAAGACTAGTTAGTACAGATTGTAATAATTGTTCAATAGCTTGTAAGTCAATAGGTTCGGCAGTGTAGAGATGTTGATAATAATGTTGAGCAGCTGAACTCATGAAAGCAGGAGAGGTACAAAGTGCATTGGTAGTTGGTGATGCAGTTGAGTAATAGTGCGTTTGGATTCTTGAACTTCGATTAAACGTTTAATGTATCCAGCTGATCGTTCTCTATGTTCGCGCCAATATAATCCAGCATGAAGAGAGTCGATGTGAGCAAAATCAGATTGAACTAAGGCAATTACAGATTTGAAAGAAATCAAATATGTATCAGGTTGTATGTTGGTGTAGTTGTTGTTGCATAAATATCAATGACATTTTTTTTGTAGTGATTGGAGATGAAGTTGAGTATGTGTCCCTTTTTTCCTTAAATACTTACATGCAAATTTTTCAGTAATTGATTTAATTTTATCCCATTTTTTTGTGTTTATAAGTGAAATATCAAATGCTGTAATTTCGTTGTCAAGAAATGTATATAATTCACTACAAAATTGTTGATCAGTAGCCAAGATGGGATTGCAACACTAAAGACCAGGACTAAGAGTAGCTTGACCTAAACAAAGTTCCACAGAGACTAAATGATGATCTGTCCATAATGGGCTAATAAATTCAATAAGGGGGGAGGAAGAAAAAGGATACAAATCAGTGGACATAAAATATAGTCAGGACAAGAACAAGAGTTATTACAGAGAAAAGTAGGGGCTGGGCAATCACCCAGAGGCGTCATACCTCATACAATCAACCTATGAAGAAGAAAGATGCGTTTGCCAAGTGTCAGGGACATCAGAGGGGGGGACGAGAAAGAACTTGATAATTAAAATCGCCCAAGAGAACACTACATTCAATGGAAGAAGAAGAAAAAATTGCCAATTGAGATAAAGAAGTAAAAAAAGGCTCATAATGATAATAATGAGCAGGGGCATAAATAACAAAAATATTAATAAGGGAAAAGAAAATGAAGAATGTGAAGCTGTAACATGCAGGACTCGACCATCTAGATAAAAAGAATTAAGAGAAAGAGTAATAGAAGGATTGAGGGAAATGATACCAACATGTTGGGACCAAAAAGAAAAAGAGGATTGAAATTGGGTATAGAAACAGGATTAGAGGTCTTCGTCAGCTACATGTGTTTCTTATAAGGTTAGTATATCTAATGGTTGAGATTTAAGAGAACGAATAAAATATTTACTACAGTCAGGGTCTTCTGTCTTGGGTAAGCCATAACAGTTGAGTGTACCTATTCTGATATTGATGTCTTTCGTAAATTATATTTTGGATTAGGTTTGGGTTGGTGTAAACTATGACGAAGACCTGTTTCTATATAAGTAGAACCAAGAAGGCGAGCAGCCATGTCATTGACAGTTTGCATAATTGACAGAGGTATATTATTATTATTGAATGCGTTTTCAGTAGATGAGTCAGTCGATTCTATAAAATTGATAGGAGAGAGAGAAGATTGACTATTCTCAGAAGGTAATACCATTAGTGTTATTATCATGAAGGACAGACACTGGCTCACAAAAGTGTTCATCACTTCTATAATTTTGACTTTTTACTCTTGTATCTCTACAACCAGATACAATAGAAAGATGTGGCTTATATTTATTAAAATGCTTATCTTTTGGCATTTCACAAATAAAAAAAATCTGGGTTTTAATAATATTGTGACTTAGAAAATAGAGGTTAAAGTAAACAATAGTGATGAACACTTTTGTAACCACCCTTAAAATTTAGTAAACTATTGCTTCTTATTATCTCAAAATGTAAGCTTTTACTTTTATACTCTATATATATGTTATGTAATATTATTAGCCTTGAAAAATATTATTTTTATTATGTTTATTCTGATTTGACATTTGGCATTTGAATTAGAATTAGGAATTAGTTAATTCAAATGGCATACTCTAATCCCATTAGCAATGATCAGCTGAATTCAGTAAAAGTGCTTCTAAAAGATGGCCACTCTGTTCGGTATATTAAAAAACAAGTTGGTGTTAGTATTGGCAAGATTTCTGAAATAAGAAACTCCTTAGGATTATTACCTACAGTAGCTAAAAGAGGTAGACCAGCTATACTAAAGTCACGTGATGTCAACTCTCTTACACGTTTAGTGGGATCTGGTATTATTTCTAATGCTGTAGAGGCTACCAAAATGCTTCAAACAGACCTTAATATTAATGTTTGTGCTCAAAGAACAAGAAGAGCCCTTCAAAAGGTAGGTTTTCAAGTAAAAGTTAAGCCAAAGAAGCCAGCTCTTAGTAATGATAATATAAAAAAGAGACTTAATTGGACATATAAACATCGTCATTGGACAGTTAAGGACTGGGAGAAGGTTATATGGTCTGATGAGACTAGGGTTAATCGTTTTGGGCCAGATGGTAAGCAATATACCTATATTAAAAATGGAGCCAGGCTTCAGAAACATAATGTTAATGGGACTAGAAAGAACTGCAGAGGTTGCTTAATGGTCTGGAGCTGCTTTTCTGCTGGTGGTGTTGGCTATTTGGTTGATGTTGGAGATAAAAATATGTGTAAAGAAGACTATTTAAATATTTTGCAAGATGACTTGATGGCAAGTATTGAGTATTACAACTTAAACCCTAGTCAAGTAGAGTTTATGCTGTAACCCTTACATAAACAACTTTTCTTATTTTCTATTTTTATACACGAATATTCAGAATAATTATTCATATAAGAATATTCTCTTTTTTATTACCTTTTACACGAATCAATATATTGTACAACAACTTAATATAAATATCCCCCCAATTAATTAATTAAACAATCACATGTAATAACTGCGCGACATTAAACAGTTGCTGCGGATTTAACTGCGTAACATTAGAAAGTTACTGCGGAACAATTGTAAAAGATATATAAACCCCAACTTTTTTAAACCAAATAAAAATCATCAATCTGTTATTCAATCAATTTGACTTTATTTTAAATTTATTTTCTATTGATCACTCAACACCGTATATTGGGTTGTTTTAATTATTTTATTTATCCAAGGGATTAACTTAAGATCATTATCTTACTTATTTTATATATTTATTTGTTGACTACATATTAAACGTAGTATTTGAATTTGATAACAACTAAATTCACATTATAAAGACTCAATACATACAGACATAATATCTCTGTACTAGATTTGATTATATTAAAATCATTATCGCTTAACATATATTATCTCAAAAGAACTTGAGAAATCTTAATAAACAATTACGTTGTAATATACGATAATATTACTGGTGCTCACTATAAAAATACATAAGCATCTGTTGTAGCTGAATAAATATATCTACTTATAAATTTAATATAAAAACATCCACACCGGCTACACACGAATTTGGCGCTTACACTACAGGGGTTGCATAGTTATCCTCTCACATACAATCAAGACGAAACATATTACCAAGACAATTATACACTACCAAGACAACTAAAATTTACTAAGGCGAAACGTAAATTAACAAGAAAAATAATAAATTACCAAGACAATCGAAAAATATCAAGACCGCATTATACACAATATATACAAGATGGAAAACTATCTACCTGGCGCAAACATCAATAGACGTCAAGTGCATAACGAACTAACTGTGTTGGATGACCGCACTAGATTTGCTCTACCACCACCAGAGTTAACCTTCAGAGGTTATGAGCATGAAAATTTCCGCATGTTCAGAAGAGAGTTCACTTCTTATATTTTAATTACTGGCGCACAAACAGAATCACGACGATTAGAAATATTACAAGGCGTATTACAAGGACCTGCATTGACTTATTATGTCATCGAAATCTTACCATATTTACAAGAATTACGAGATGAAGAAAGTACCCCACCAACCGTAACAGCAGCAATGGACTTACTAGAAAGAAATTATGTTACAGAATATGATCTTCAACGATACAGAGAACGCTTCAATACCATAAATCAAAGATATAATGAAAGTCCTCGTTCATATCTTGGAAGATTAAGACAAGCTGCACATGAAGCTGATATTAAAGACGAAGAACATATTGAATCCCGATTCAAGACTGGATTATTACCCGAAATTCGAAAGCATTGCATGCGTATGTGCGTTATGTCACATAAAGATGTATTACAAAAAGCAGAAGGATATTGGAATGCTGAATTAGAAGACAAGGCATCAAGAAATCCAATAAATAGACGCAAGAAATATACACCATTAAATACCATGGAGAATATGGGAAACCAAGACTATCCAGATGACGACCGTTATGTAGAACAAACTTTTGAAGATTTGTTACAACAAGGATTAACTGTTGCCGACGCTTTTCGAACAATGGGATCTCAAATCAGAACCACAAACTATCAAAACGATAACTATAATCGACAAAGGACTTATCCACCAAGAAAC